>PVHP010047714.1:0-12760 GCA_004024765.1 Zapus hudsonius | reverse complement strand
GCATGCGCCACCACACCTGGCCAGGTTTAGAAAAATTCTATGATAGCTCGGAGCTTTAAGAGAAGAGAGCTTAAGGGAAGGAAGGAAGACATAGTTCTTGCCCAGGGAGGCCATAGGGGGTATGAGAGGCCAGAACTTAAAAGAAGGAAGGAACATAGAACTCTTGCCCAAGGAGGCAAGACAAACTCCAGATGCATGTGCCACTTTGAGCACCGGGCATTATGTGGGTATTGAGGAGTGGAACTTGGGTCCTGAGGCTTTGCAGGCAAGCACCTTAATTGCTGAGCCATCTCTCCAGCCCCAAGTTGGGATCATTTATAGATACAACCCACTTCTTGAGTCAGATCATTTGCTAGGATAACCCACAGGACCCAGGAAAACAGTTTGCTTACCATTACTGACATATTACAAAGGCAGTTTTATTTTATTAATTTTATTTATTTGAGAATGTGTGTATGTGTGCATGCATATGCACATGCGTGTGTGTGTGTGTGTGTGTGTGTGAGAGAGAGAGAGAGAGAGAGAGAGAGAGAGAGAGAGAGAGAGAGAGAGAGAATGGGCAGTCTTTGTACCTCTGCCTGCCAGTGCTGGGATTAAAGGCGTTCGCCACCATGCCCAACCAGCTTCATTCGTCTGTGTGATTGAATAAAACCTCATTCAAGAAGTAAGGTGGAGGGCTGAGGCTATAGCTATCACTAAAGCACTTTCCGTGCAAGCATGAAGAGCAGAGTCCAGACCCCCCCAGTGCCCACATAAATGCCAGGGTGTGGTGGCCCCCATGTAATTCCAGCACTCAAGGTGGAGACGGGGCCCTCTAGCTAGATAAGTCAGAATGGTGAGCTCTGGGTGAGGCCCTGCCTCAGTAAGTAAGGTAAGAGCGGAAGACACCTACATCAACTTCTGGCCTCAACCCGAACACATATGCATGCCCACATGAATACAGATGTACACACATACTGCACATACATGGGGAATAAAATAAGGTGCAGAGCAGTTGAGGGTGATACTGTAAGTCTAGCCTCCATGCATGCCACACATAGACCTACACACGAGCAAGCACATAAAAACACGTGCGCAAAAACAGAATGAGTAGCCAGGCGTGGTGGCGCAGGCCTTCAATCCCAGCACTCGGGAGGCAGAGGTGGGAGGATTGCTGTGAGTTTGAGGCCAGCCTGAGACTACATAGTGAATTCCAGGTCAGCCTGGCAAGAGTAATACCCTACCTTGAAAATCCCCCCCCAAAAAAAAATAGTAAAAGTAAATGTTTCCTTGGAGCTGGAGAGATGGCTCAGTGGTTAAGGGTGCTTAGTTGCAAAGCCTACCAGCCTAGGTTCAATTCCCCAGCACTCACATAAGGCTGGATGCAAAAATCGGTGTATGTGTCTGGTGTTCGTTTGCAATGGAGTGCACACACACATATTATACATATGTGTATGTATGCACACTTGCAAATAAATAACAATTTGGGGGCTGGAGAGATGACTCAATGGTTAAAGATGCTTGCTTGCAAAACCTGATGGCTCGGGTTCAATTCCCAAATCCCCACAGAAAGCCAGATGCGCAAAGTAGCACATGCATCTGGAGTTTGTGTGCATCAGAAGGCGCCGGTGTGCCCATGTTCCCTCTCTCTCTCCCTCCTTGTAAATAAATAAAATAACTAACTAACGTTATGTTTATATTAAAAACATGAAAACTTTTTTAGGACAGTCAGCCCCATCTTTGGCAAAGATGGAGCTTTGGGGAGCACCAGGCGAGAATCAGACAACATAAAGGGAAGTCTCTCAGAAAGGATGTTTAGCCACGTGATAAACTCTGGGTGATGGGATTTGAAACAGGTGCTCACTAAATACCCCGGCTAGCCTTGAACTTCTGATCCTCCTGCTTCAGCCTCCCTGATGTTGGAATTACAGATGTGCGCCACCACAACCAGCAAAGCAGGTTTTTTTTTAAACCTTCCTTAATTTTTTTAAAAAGTGTATTTTAAACTGGGCTTGGTGGCGCATGCCTTTAATCCCAGCACTTGGGAGGCAGAGGTAGGAGGATCGCTGTGAGTTTGAGGCCAGCCTGAGACTACAGAGTGAATTCCAGGTCAGCCTGGACTAGAGCGAGACCCTACCTTGAAAACCAAAAAAAAAAAAAAAAAGTATATTTTAGAGAGAGTATATGGGCTTGCCAGGGCTTCTACCCCTCCAATAATCTCTGGGAACATGTGTTACTTTATGTGTCTGACTTTTAACCCCTGAGCCATCTCTCCAGTTTCTTAAACATTCTTTAAAAAATTTTAATTTTATTATTTATTTAGTTAGTTTTTTTGAGGTAGGGTCTCGCTCTAGCTCAGGCTGACCTGGAACGCACTCTGTAGTCTCAGGCTGGCCTCAAACTCACAGCAATCCTCTACCTCGGCCTCAAGAGTGCTGGGATTAAAGGCATTAACACCATGCCTGGCTCTTAAACCTTCTTTAAACAAGTCAGCGTTTCCTAAATTTTTCCAATAAGAATAGTTTTAGAATCTGCAGTTATTTTTAAGGAAAAAGAGTAAGCAGATGTAAACCACTACCAAGAGGCTCCTTTGGTTTTCTGCCCAGGGTGGCTGAGGGAGGGTCTTTCCCAGGGGCTTTGCCTCAGAGGATGAAGGAGAAGGGGATCAGCACCTTCCCAGGAGGGGTGCGGGATGAAGTCTTGGCAGGTTCACTGTGTGCTCCTGGAAAACCAAACGTGGACATGGAGCCCGGGATCGGAAATAGCCCTTTGCCCAGAAAGCCTTTGAATTGTACCGGGTCATGTCAAGGAGGGGAGAGCCAGAGGAGGCAGCTGCTGGAACCTTCCTTGCTGGCACTGAAATGGAAAATGGGTCTGGGACAGACTGTTCTGAGTGTAAGGCTCCTGAGCTGTGGCACAGATGAGCCTGGGACCTGGACAAGGACTGCTCCAATGTCAGCCTGCTTTGAAGAGTCTCTGTTTCCAAGACAACCAGAGGTTTCCTAATGAGTGTGAATTCTCTGAGACCTCAGACAGATGGGGGTCAGGACTGCAAAGATGGATTTCTCAGGTATTATACAGCTTTCCTTTCTTTCCTTCTCTCCTTCCTCCTTTCCTCTCTCCCGTCCTTTCTCTCTCCTTTCCGTCCTTCCTTCCTTCGTTCTTCCCTCTCTCCTTTCCTTCCTTCCTTCCTTTCCTCCCTCCCTCCCTTTCTTCCTTCCCTCCTTCCTCCTTTCTTCCTCCATTCCTCTTTCCTTTCCCTCCCCCTTTCCTTCCTTCCCTCCCTCCCTCTATTTCTCCCTTCCTCTCTCCTACATTCCTTCCTTCCTTCCTTCCTTCCTTCCTCCCTCCCTCCCTCCCTCCCTCCTTCCCTTCCCTCTCTCCTGTGTCTTTTGAGACAGGGTTTCCTGTCACCCAGAATGGCCTCCAACTTGCTATGTTGCTGAGGATGACTTTGAACTCCTGATACTCCTACTTCTAATTCTCAAGTTCTGGGATTCCAGGCAAACACCACCATGCCAGCTTTTTTCTATCTTTTTTCACAATGCATTTAAACATCTCAACTTGATTTTACTTGGGACTGAAGTACCATGTTCATTTTATTTATTTTTTGGTTTTTTGTGTTTTTTTTTTTTTTTTTTTTTTTTTTTTTTTTTGGTTTTTCGAGGTAGGGTCTTACTCTAGCCCAGGCTGACCTGGAATTCACTATGTAGTCTCAGGGTGGCCTGGAACTCACTGCGATCCTCCTATCTTTGCCTCCTGAGTACTGGGATTAAAGGCGTGCGCCACCACACCCGGCTCATTTTCTTTTTTAATTGAGAATTTTCATACAGGAGCTTCCTATAATTGGGTTACAGTCTCCTCCCATTACCCTTTGTCCCCCACCCCCATGTTCATTTTCTAATTGTGAAATTATCTTTTAAAATTCCTTCCAATATTTTATCCTCACCTTTCACTGGATATCCTCCTTATTTTCCAAGAAGTTCATTTCTTATTTTTCCAAAGCAGAGAACCTGTTTGCTTTCCAGGAATCTGTAAAGGTGAAATGGAACCAGGTATCAGGAGCTCTATTGGCAGAGTTCTGTCCTGCCACCCAGCACGTGGGTGGTTTTTGTTTGTGTTTATGAGCAGGTATTATTTGTCCAAAATAATGGCCTTTATCATGACATTTTCGTACATGTATACAATGTACTATGATCATACCTTACATCACCGTCTTGCTCCTGTCCCCATTCCTACGGGCCCCTCCCTCCCCCAGATAGTTCCTCTTCAACTTCCACGTCATTTTTAAATCTAGATTCCACATATGAAGGAAAGCACATGAACTCTTTCTGAGTCTTAAAAAAAAATTTATTTCTTTATTTATGAACAGAGAGTGAGAGAGAAAATATGGACATGCCAGGGCCTCTCACCACTGCAAATGAACTCCAAATGCATGTGCCATTTTGTGCATCTGGCTTTATGTGGCTACTGGGGAATCAACCCTGGGCCAGCAGGCTTTGCGTGCAAGTGCCTTAACCACTGAGCGATCTCCCCAGCCCGAAAGTCTGTTGGGTTTTTTTGTTTTTTTTACTAAACATCATGATGTTCTTTATGGCTGAATAACGCTATGTAGATGTACATTTTCTTCATTCATCCATTGATGGACACGTAGGTTAATTCCACACTTGGCTACTGTCACTAGTGTAGTGATAAACATGGATGTGCAAGTATCTCTTCAGTCAGCTGACTTGGATTCCTTCGAGTATATACCCAGGAATGGTGTAGCTGGGTCATAGTTTGATTTTTAGTTGTTTGAGGAAACCCCACACTGACTTTCATAGTAGCCACCCAAAAAAATTTTAAGACACTCTGTGGGGCCTGGAGTTGGACTGGAACAAACTTTGGCCTTACTCTCTTGCTCTCTATGAGGACACCATCCTCAGCCCCCATCCACCTCAGGGAGCAAGACGTCTTGCTGTCTTTGTATGCCTGCCTCACAGGAAAGTTTGGGGCAAGTAACTCTGGTAGAACTGTCTGGAAGAATGTTTCAAACTGTAATGTCCTATTCACATGTGACCTTGAGACCCAGGACTTAGTGCAGCATAGAGGTTAGGACCATTGCTCCATCCTCAAACTTCACTTTTACAACTCCTTACCTGGGCTTTGGGGGTACATTATTTAACCTTGACCTCAGCTATGGTATCTGTGGCACAGGCATAAAAATCACCTGTTCTGCTTGCTTCCTGGTATGGATAGAACCCAGGGTCTAGTGTGTGCTAACCAACACTGCCACTCAGCCCCTCACTGGGGATTCTAGGCAGGAGCTCTACCACTGAGCCACATCCCAGCCCCTCACTGGGGATTCTAGGCAGGGGCTCTACCACTGAGCCACACCCCAGCCCCTCACTGGGGATTCTAGGCAAATGCTCTGTTACCAACCACACCTAGCCCTAACACAGCTGTAGTTTGAGTGTGTTCCCCAAAAGTTCATGCATTGGAAATGTAACTCCTCAAAGCAGTTGTGGTGTGGGGGCATGTGAGAGGGGTGTGGGTTGTGAGGCAGGTTAATGTCCTCATAGGAATGTGTTAGCTCTGGATTCACAGATCCTTTTTTCCTTTTCCATATGAGCCTGCTGGCTCTTCCCCTTTCTGTCCTGAGCTGAAGCCCTTTCTAGAAGCCAAGCTGATGTAGGTGCCCTGTGCTTGGACTTCCAGCTTCTTGAAACATGAGCCACGGTCTCAGATTTTTCTGTGTCAGAAACAGAAAACTGACTAAGTTGCCCGTATCGCCTACATGGTTGCAATGAGAAAATCCGTTCTCTGGGGACGAGTGGTAAGTGACCAGGGAGCACTAGCGCTCTCTGATGTCACGTGTTGCCTGGTCTTATGTCCTCTGGCTGCCCTTTTCCTGTTCCTGTCCTTCTGGGACAAGCTACAGCCTCAGGGTTGGAGAGCAGGAACCAAGGACTGCTCATCTCAGTGAAGGATGAAAAAGCCTCGGGACAAGGGCAGAATTGGTCATGACCTGACTCTTTAATATGATTCTCTGGGAAGCCAGTTTGGGCAAGAAAATAAATTCTTCCTCATCCACGTTCTCAGTCTCACATTCTTCTCCCCAGATGATAAATCAGATGGGGGGGGGTGACCTCCAGTGATGGAAGCCAGGCCTCATCATTGTCACCCCAGCTCAGTAAGGCACACCCTTGATTTTCCATTCTCTTAAAGCACAAATGCAAGGGGACAGTCACTAACCTTTCCTCCTCCTCTCTCTCCAGGACTGTGAAAATGCCTTATCATAAACTCCCAGGTCCCCGTGGATGGCCCTCATCAAACTCTGGTTAGTCTGAAACCTTGCAAATCATAAACTCCATAAGAATGTATACACACACACACACACACACACACACACACATATACACACACCAGGGTCTCTTGCTGCTGCAAATGAATACCAGACTTAAGTATCACTATTTGGGTCCAGTTTTACATGGGTGCTGAGGAACTGAACACAGAAGGCTTTGCAAGCCAGCACCTTCACCACTGAGCAATCTCCGAAGCAATCCTTTACCTCCCACCTTTGATAGGACATGAAAGGACCTCAGGAGGTCCAGCTGCAGAGGCTGAAGACCCACAACATCCCTTAGGAGGCATTTACTTGGACAGGAGAACCACCTGGGAGACCCAGACTTCCCACCCCAATCAGCTCAATCCATTCCTGGGTCCAGGCTCCCCAGCTGATCTCACTGTGCACCTAGGCCTCAGAATTCATTAACTCGGGTTGCAACCCAGCCCCGTGAGGCAAGAGCAGAAGAAGCCTCAGAACACCTGCTAGCTGCGGAGGGTATTTAAGGCTGACCCTGCGGCTGGCAGCAGTGGCTTCCTGGAAGGTGAGTGGTGGGTGGGTTGTAGCTGGCTCCTGCCCTTCCCTGTATGGGGGCCCCTAGGTGGTACTCCAGGCCCTTCTCTCTGGGTATTTATGCACCGCCTTGTGCATCCAGCTTTACATAGGTACTGGGGAGTTGAACCTGGGCCATCAGATTTTGCAAGTAAGTGCCTTTAACCACTGAGCCATCCCGGGGTGCTTATGGACTAGGCATCTTGTTCTTGTTTAGTAAGTCAGGCAGCAGATGGGCTGTGGCTTTGCCTTGCACAATGGAGAGGTCTTTCAGGACCCTCTACAAAGCTGGGCACTCTGAGCAGGCCTAGTCTGCCGTCTCTCATTGTTGAAATTAGCCTTGGTTTATGACTCTTTGGGCCTGGGCTTGTTTTAGCATGGGTACAGGGAAGTTGGCCAGCGTTGGGTGTCTACTTATGCTGCTGAAATTACTTATGGGCTTGCAGGGATCCCTGGAGCTAATTGAACCAGTGGGCAGACTAGAGATTCCTGTGCGTGGGCCTTGGGTGTGTTTCTTCTCAATGAGAGCACCTGTGAGTCTTTTCTACCTCATTCAGCCTCAGCCCAAGCTCTCCCCAAGCCTGGTCAGGGGGCTAATCACCCCAGTAGAGGGCCAGGGTGATCTGCTTTCCCTCTAGGGAGCAGGCAGGACCTTTCTCTGTTTTCCAGAATTGAACTTGTCTGAAATTTATGGTGCATCTCATGTGTTGTGAAAGCCCACAGGGTGTGTTTGTGTGATGAAATGGAGCCCCCATCGCTAACTTCCCTCTACCTCCCCCTTCCCCAGGTAGCCCCCAAAAGTAGGTTAAGGCACCCTGGGGCATTGGAGCAAAGGTCACTGGTACCCTTCAAGCTCTCTCTCCTGGGGAATAAACCTTGTTCACGCCAATCAATGTATGGTTTTAGTTTCAAACAAATCCTACTTGGAGGAAGAGGCTGTTAGTGATGTAGAGGGAACACCCTGACATCAGATGATGATCAAGGTACAGATGAAATAGAAAAATGTGATCCAGAACAGTGTGTCTACCAAGACGTGCAATGCGCGTGCGTGCCCGTGTGTGTATGTGTGTATGTGTATTCACGTGTGTATGTGTATGCACGTGCATTTTTTGGGGGGTCTCATGTAGCCCAGATTGGCTTTGAGCTGCATATGTAGCTGAGGATGACCCTGACTTTCTGAACCCCCTGTCTCCATCTCCCAAGTCCTGGGATTGCAGGTGTGCATCACCACACACACCTGGTTTAAGATTAACATGTGCAGAGTCTCACAGGTGAACTTGGACCATTAGGATGTTGGGAAATAATGTTCAAAGTCTTTCTGGACTACAGGTGTCCCCTGACTTAAGATGATTTGTTTTTATTTTTCTTTGTTTGTAAGCAGATAAAGAACAGGCATACCTGGACCTCCTGCTATGGTAAATGAACTCCAGACACATGCCCAACTTTGTGCACCTGGCTTTACATGGGTACTGAGGAATAGAACCTAGGCCATCAGGCTTTGCAAACAAGCACCTTTAACTGCTGAGCCATCTCTCCAGCCCAAGATGATTTAACAATTTTTCAACTTCACAATTTGACACTCTGTTGGAAATGCCTTGGAGATAATTCGGATCAATATTTTCTTGTAATGCTGGGTGCCAATAGTCATGCAATCATGAATAAAGTCAATATAGGACAGTGTTCATTGAACCTGAAGTAATTTATTATACAATAGACTTTATATTAGAAGATTTTTGCCCACTTGGAGGTTAATGTAAGTGTTTGGAACATGCTGAAGGTGGACTGAGATAATGTTTGACAAGTTATCTGTTATTAAACACGTTTTTCTTTTGAGGTAGTGTCTCAGCTATATGGCCCAGACTGGCCTTGAACTTCTGATCCTCCTGCCTCAGTCTCTGGTCCTGTAGGATTATAGGTCTAGCTTAAATGCATTAAATTATTTATTTATTTGAAAGCAAAGCTAGAAGAGTCAGAATGGGCATGTGCCAGGGCCTTCAGCCACTGCAAACAAACTGCAGATACATGCACCACTTTATGCATCTGTTTTTCCATGGTTACTGGGGAGTTGAACTCAGGTTGATAGGCTTTGCAGATAAATGCCTTAACCTGAGCCATCTCTCCAGCCCTTGAATGCATTTATTTTTATTTTTTATATTTTTGATTTACAGTAGTTTTATTTGGCTATAATCCCATCCTATGTCAGAGAGCATGGTATTTAAATTAAAAAATATTTTATTAGAGACAGAGACAGAAAGAACGGGTGCAATAGGGCCTCCAGCCATTGCAAATGAACTCCAGACACACGTGGCACCTAATGCATCTGGTTTTGCTTGGGTACTGGGGAATTGAACTCAGGTCCTTCTGCTTTATAGGCAAGCGCCTTAGCTGCTGAGCCATCTCTCCAGCCCTTAAATGCTTTTATTTTTACTTATGATATTTTCAATTTACAGTAGTTTTATTTGGCTGCAATCCCATCCTAAATCAGAGCATGGTATTTATATATATTTTTAAAAGCCATGAAGAGGTTACTTTAAGATTTAAAAAAAAAGAGATTGGTCTATGGTTTCCAACTCCTGGAGGATGAGGCACATCTTAATTTAAAATGGTTCTTGGTTCATGAAACATGATCACAGCAAAAGCTCAACTAGATTTAGAACAGCAGAGGAAAACCAAAAACTGGCTTAAAATACCCCAACCGGAGAAAATAACTAAGGGCTCCTAGTAAGACATAGAAGCGCCTGGTGTCTCCTTGCCTGCAAGGACTGAACAGAGCAGTCAGGAGCCTTGAGCATGGCCAGAGTTCCTTGGCTGGGCTTTTGCCACCTGCCACCAAGGCCAGGGTCTCCTGGTATGGGGGAGCAGCTGAAGTGACCCAAGCTTCCTTAAGTAGGTGACATTTGCCTGAGTGACATGGTCTACATCTCAAACACTGGGGAACCAGTAATGCAAAGTACTGGTTTGATCTTGTCTAACTGAGCTCCTTCAAAGGACCGGTAAAGAGTGGAGCAGCCAGCTCTCCCAAAGCTGCAGATCAACTGAGGGGAAGGAGGTGATTTCTGAACTGTGACTAGTGAAGCTTGTGAAAACAAGGGTTAGCTTTGTAGCTGCTATAGAGAATGTCCCTAGAGGAAGTGATCTGGCCATATCTGAGACTTTCTAAAGAGTACTAGAAATGAAACTCAGTGCCTTGTGCATGCTAGGCAAGTGTTCTACTGCTGAGCCACACCCCCAGCCCCTCAAGGGGGATTCTAGGCAGGTGCTCTACCACTGAGCCATGTCTCCAGGCCATCATTGGGGATTCTAGACAGATGCTCTACCACTGAGCCACACCCCGAGACCCTCACTGGGGGATTCTAGGCAGGTACTCTACCACCAAGCCATGCCCCCATAACCTTCTCTGATTGAGGGCCAACCTCCTTTTCTACTCATTTTGCTGTTCCCCATCTCCTCCCACAAGCATACCAACACCCATTTCTTCCGATGCATTATGCAGGAGCTAAGGAATCATATTTGCTGTGGTTTGGATGTGATCTGAGCACGTCCCCCTCAGATTCAGGTGCTGGGAGCTTGGTCTCCAGATATATTAGTGTTGAAGTGCTAGAACCTGTGAGAGGTGGGGGTCTAGTGGAATGTGATCACAGTGGGGGGGGACAGTACCCTTGGGATGAATGTAGTTTTTGTTGGATACTTTAGACCCTGTATCAACCCCTCTCCCCCAAATTTCTTTATGATTTACTCTCTGTAAATGTTTGATTTGTATACCTATCTTATATACCCAAGGCCATGGAAACATTTCTTGGTGAGTCAGGCATAATGGTATAGACCTGTTATCTCAGCACTTGGGAGGCAGAGATAGGAGAATCAAGAGCTCAAGGTCAGTCTGGAGAGATGGCTCAGTATTAAAGGCACTTGTAAAGCCTCACAGCCTGGATTCAATTTCCCAGTGCCCAGGTAAAAGCCAGATGCATAAAGTGACACATGGTATCTGGAGTTCATTTGCAGCGGCAAGAGACCTTGGCACACCCATTCTCAACCTTCGTCCCTACCCCCTCCCCAAATTTTGGGGTAAAAAATGTCATTAAGTAGAAAAAGCGCAAGGAGCCCTGGCCTAAACTAGGTAGAGGAGGTAGGGCAAAAGTTTCGTAGTGGGCCATTCTGGAGCTGGTCCTGACCCAGTGTGAGAGGAAAAGGCATCTTTCTGTTCAGTTTGGTTGACCTCCTTCCCGTCCTGCATGGCAGTGACTGCCTTGGACACTGTCATATGCAAGACACATATGTTTTCTGTTCTGCTTACCTGTTGTCAATGACTTAGGGCATGCCAAGCTGCATCGTTTGCTCATTTTGGTGTGTATACATGTGTGTGCATGCATGTTCATGTGTGTGAGTGCATGTGTCACGGTATGCATGTGGAGGTCAGAGAACAATTTCCAGTGTGGGTCCTTGCCTTCCACCTTGAGACAGGATCTCTCATTTCTCATCACTGCATCAGCCAGGCTAGCTGGCCTATGAACTTCCAGGGGCGTCTCCTGTCTGCCTCCCTCCTCGCCATAGGCACACTGGGATTACGGATGCCCTCCACAACGCTCATCTTTTATATGGATTCTGCAGATATGAAAAGTGCTTTAACCCACTGAGCCATCTCTCCAGCCCCCACCTAAGCCGTGTTGTAAAGAATCTTGTACAGGGCTGGAGAGATGATGGCACAGTGGTGAAGGCGCTTGCCTGCAAAGCCTGATGACCCTGGTTCGATTCCATAGTACCCACGTAAAGTCAGATGTACAAAGTAGCACATGTACCTGGAGTTCATTTGCTAGCCCTGATGTACCCAATCTCTCTTTGTCTCTCTGCTTGCAAATAAGTAAATTTTAAAGAAAAAATCCTGTACAAGTAAGATCATGGTGCCCGTGGCTAGCGAAAGGGGCCCCGTAGCCTACCAAAGGGGTGCACATAGGGGCTCACAGCCTCTAAGGCTGGTGTGGTGATGTGTGGTAGCTGACTTCTGAGTTGGTTCTCTGCTTTCCCATGATCCTTTGCAGATCTTAGAGCCTGAGAACTTCAGCATAGAAACCCACAAATGGGGTACTGAAAACCTTTTTGTAATTTTTCTGTCCACAGGGAATTCCTTCTTCTAGTCAACATGCCTGCCTTGGATGCTCCCGAGGAGAGGCTGAGGAAATTTAAATACCGAGGCAAAGAAACATCCGTGAGTGTGTACCGCCTTCGTCCACTAAGGACCAGGAAAAGGCCATTTGGTTGAAATGGACCTGAAATGGGGTGGAAGCTGGGCATGGAGGCTGAGGCAGGTGGACCACAGGTTTAAAGGCCAGCCTGGGCTACAGAAGGGAAATGAAAGCAAAAAACACCCCCCCACAAAAAAAAACTGAGGTGACCTAACCTGGCTTTTTGTTTATGTATTTGAGAAAGAGTATGGGCATATCAGGCCTCTTGCCGCTGTAAATGAGCTCTAGATGCATATGCCACTTTGTATCTGGCTTTCCCTCAGTGCTGGGGAATCCAACTGGGACTGCTAGGCTTCCCAAGCAAACACCTTTAACCACTAAGCAATCTCTTTAGCTCCTTTTTTTTTTTCTTTGAGGCAGGGTCTTGCCAATTTCAGACTGACCTGGAACTTACTATGCAACCCATACTAGCCTCAAACTTGTGATTTTCCTCATACTTTAGCCTCCCAAGTGCTTGGATTAAAGGTGTGGCCACAATGCCCTGTTGCCACTTTAAAAAAAAATATTACTGGGCTGGAGAGATGGCTCAGCGGTTAAGGCACTTACCTCCAGTGCCTAAGGCCCCCAGTTCAATTCCCCAGTACCCACATAAGCCAGACCCACAAGGTGGTGGCCCTGGTGCTTGCTTTCTCTCTCTCTCTCTCTCTCTCTCTCTCTCTCTCTC
>PVHP010047713.1:0-12810 GCA_004024765.1 Zapus hudsonius | reverse complement strand
AGGATCGCCATGAGTTCAAGGCCACCCTGAGACTACATAGTGAATTCCAGGTCAGCCTGGACTAGAGCAAGACCCTACTTCAAATAATAATAATAATAAAATAAAAAGAAATCAGTATATATTAAAAAGTATGTAAGAAGGTAAGACCATGGGACTGTCCTGGCTTCTCCTCTAGGACTCGGCCTGTCCGCCCCAAGGTCACCCACAGTGCATAGCTGCCAGAGGCTACTTCACTTTCCTCCAACAGACTGGCCACCAGTGTCCAGTAAATAAGTCCACTCAGCTTCCAGGTCCTCAGGTCAGATGGGGAAGAGCTTCTAGAAACCCACTTCATTCCTGGGCATGGACAAGGAGCCAGGAACATGTGTACTCAGAAAACTAGTGATGATGGGGAAATCCAGGGAGGCCCAAACCCTAGCCCTGGAAATCACTCCCCTCACCCCACCTGGTCCCCCAAGGAAAATGTACACAAAACCTCAGCTCACAATGATCAGGGTCCTACACACACGAGCACCACCTGGGAGGCGCTGTGTGATCCTCTGAAGAAGCCCATGTTGAATCACACACAGGCTTCACCCCCAGAAAGCTCCAGTCCCCATCTGTGCCTGTGGCATCCTGGTCAGTGGTTCAGAGAGAGAGGAAGACAGAGACAGGGACCATCCCCCACAGGGATAAATATAGGGCAAGACTTCTGTCTTTTGGTTTGTTTTGGTTTTTGGGGTTTTTTTTTTCTTTTCTTTTCTGGCAGTGCTTAGGATTAAACCTTGCCCATGATGAGCAAGCACTCGGCCACTGAGCTGCATCTCCAGTCCCCAATATAAGGCCAGAGAGAGAGAAAGGCTGGGCCTGCTAGAGGGCCCTGGCTAGCTCAGGAGAGTGTGCTGAGCCTGCATCTAGCTTCCCCTTGCACAGACACCTGCCCACTTGGACCCATGGCCCATTAATGTTCCTACATTTGGTTGAATAGACCAGCATGCCCTCTTCCCTTAGGGACAAACAGATGTCAAATGCTTAGCATCTAGGCCTCAGTCTTCACCCCTAAGAAATGGGCTTAGTAATGCTTTCTTCACGGGACTATTTGAGTGTTTAAGTGGAATAACATAGATAAATCCATCATTTTTGTTACTCTTAGTGTTTGTATTACAGTATTTTCTCTGTTATTTTCCAGTGCAACAATTGGTCTGTGAATCATTAGCCTCCTCATAATCAAAGCAAAAACAGAAAGAGAAATGGAAGATGGCTCAGCTGTTAAAGGCGCTTGCTCACAGAGCCTGCTGGCCCAGGGTTCAATTCTCAATACCTGTGTGTCAAATGCACAAAGTGACACATGTGTCCTTGCAAATAAATAAATATAAATATATTTAACTGACTGAGGGGACTGTGGGGAAGGAGAGGCCAGCTCTAGAGAGAATAAGGCCTTCCATTCCAACTTGACTTGTGCTGTCTGCGCATTGCAGAGTTTCTTGGCAGGGGCTAAGCGCTCAGTTCAGACTTAATTAGCATCCAAGCTTCAGTAGCTCTGCTTTGGGCTCGCTAGAAAGGTCACGCTGGAGGCTGCAGAGCTGAAACTGTGAGCAGAATGGGGACTTGGGAGCGTCTTCATCAGGGGCCTGCAGCGGCCACTGTAGATAAGGACTTCCACGGCTTGGTGAGCACCTGGGGACCCAAAGTCTTAATTAGGCTGCCAGGCTCAGGTTGGGTTTTCATCTGGTTGGTTTCACATCTTGTAATTCAGCTGCTGTTGGGAGGTGTGGCTTCAAAGACCTGTGGAGCACACTGACTCACCTCCAGATACTGTGCCAAGGAGGGGAAGAGACTGGTGTGTACACATAGGACCACCTCTACCTTCTCAGCCATCTTGGGACCTGGAAATGGATGCTGCACATTCTTTTATACTTATTCATTCACTCCTGTGTGTGTGTGTGTGTGTGTGTGTGTGTGTGTGTGTGTGTGTGTGTTTACGCGAGTGCAGGTGCATGTCTACCACAGATGGTGTATAAGACAGAGGACACTTTTCAGGCCAGTCCTCGCCTTCTTTCTCTCCATTGACGAGCATCCAGGAAATTCTGTCTCCGCCCTCCTTCTCACTATAGGTCCATTGGGATCATAGAAGCCCGCCACAGCTTCTGGTTTCTATGTGGGGCTTGGGGACCCAAACTCAGATACTCAGAGTTGTGTGGGGCAAGCACTTTTTCCACTGAGACATCTCTCCAGCCTGCATTTTCTCTTTGTATAAGGACTGCAATCCCAGCAGTTAGGGTGATGGCTCAGCAGTTGCCACTTAAGCATGAGGACTTCTTGGCTGGAGAAGAACCCTCTTAAAAATCTGGACATAAGGCCAGGCATGGTGGCACACATCTTTAATCCCAGCACTTGGGAGGCAGAAGTGTGAGGATCACTGTGAGTTGGAGGCCACCCTGAGACTACATAGTGAATTATAAATCAGCCTAGGCTAGAGTGAAACCCTACCTTAAAAAAATCAAAAACATAAAAATGAAAGTGTGGGCATGACCACGCACATCTGTAGCCCTAGTCCAAGGGAGGGCTTGTTACCCTTAGATTCTAACCCAGGTATGTATGACTCTAACCTTTTCTCATGAGCCCTTCTCTCATGTGACCTACCTCTTGTGCTGGAGAGATGGCTCAGTGGTTAAAGGCACTTGCTTGCAAAGCCTCACAGCCTGGGTTCAATTCCCCAGTAGCCATGTAAAGCCAGATGCACAAAGTAGCGCATATGTCTGGAGTTCATGTGCAATGGCAGGAGGACCTGGCATGCCCATTCTCTCTCTCTCTCTCTCTCTCTCTCTCTCTCTCTCTCTTTCTCTCTCTCTGTTTCTTTCTCTATCTCTCTCTCAAATAAATAACATATTTTTAAAATAAAGAAGCTTCCTCTTGTGACAAAGCTTGCTGTCCCAAAGACAGCATAACTTAGTTGGAAAAAATAGATATCAAACTTAAAGTGGGGAAGGGACAATACTAAGAGTTCCCTCCCAAGGCTTCAGTGGCTCAAAGGAGAGAGCTTGTCTTTCCAGAAAGCTGGGAAGGCCACATGCCCATACACAGTTAATTAACTAATAAATTAATTAATTAAATAGCATTATCATTCGATGGGCCTCTTTATCCATTAGTCAACCAACTGCTATTGGGGACCTACCACATGTCAGACCTGTGCAGGGCACAGGGCGTGGTGACCCGGCAGCCACCATGCCCACCAGGCTAGATCTGTCCACCCCCTGCACAAGCTTCCTTCTGGAACATGTCTGGCTGCTCAGCCTTCCCCATCTCCTGGTCCCAGATCCTCCTCCCTCTCCTGCTAGATCCAACCTTAGATGCACAGAGCTAGTAAGGGAACCCCCTCCCCAAACCTCTGTGAATTGGACCCAAAGGAGGACTGAGTTCCCTGCAGGCACACTGCTCTTATCCCTGTTTTCAGGAGATAAGGCTCAGAGGGCTCATAGCTCGTTGGTGACAGAGCCTAGATAGCATCCCATCCCTGCCTGGCACATCAGGGCTGTTGCCCCATGGAGCCTCTGGACTGAGCATTGATCCACTGACCCAGGCCTCACAGCTGGCAAATGCAGGGCCAGCCACTGTCCTGGCTGTGTTTGCCTACCCCTCCTTGCTGGGTGTGTCCTCCCTGGAAGCTCCTGGAGGAGGGCAGTTGCCATAGCACCATCTTGTGGTGGCTTTAGAGAAGTGTGTCACAGAAGAATAGGGTTTGACAACCACTTAACTCCATCCCATTCTCCAAGCTGGGAAGAATCTCCTCCACTGAGAAGCTGTGGGCACACAGCTCAGCAGCTTTGCCTACTTCCCCAGAAATTTCCATGCCACCCGTTTTGACCTTCTTGTTGTCACTTTACTGAATGAATATATATTAAGCACCGGATATATTACACAGTGTGACAGCTGACTCCAGCCTTCCTCTCATAGAACTTGGTTTTCAGAAACAATCTTGAAACAAAACTCTTCTCCCCTTGCTTGCCATGAATGGGACACGTGTATCTGTCCATCCGTGTGCTCACAGATTTCATTTGAAAGTCCTGATCCTTGAGTCCCCAAGTAGCCGAACATTGTCAGGGCTGTCACCGCCAGTGGAAAGACACCGTGAGTGGCTGGGTCCTCTGGGTCTTTCATCTCCAAGAGAGCAGACGGCTCTGTGCCATGGATGTGCATCCATCCGCTGCCTTACCCTCAGCCAGACCCGGCTTCGGCCCCTGGGGTGAGAGGGAGAGATCAGGCAGAACAGGTGAATTTTTAGGGTCCTGGGATGCAAGAATAGGCTTATCTTTGCATGGCCAAATAAAGAGGCAGAAATCAAAGGGGCAGAAATGGAGGCTTAGCTGTCCCCTTAAAGGACTCATCCCAAATCCTGATCAGACGTGTGAGTCACAGCTCCCCTCCCGGTCCCCATCTCTCTGCCTTTGTCGTGTGTCGAGGTGGACTTGGGTTAGACACGCCTCGCCTCACTGCCTTCAGACCCACCATGAGCAGATGATGTCGCCTTCTTTCCCGCCTTATCGCTTGGTGCACAGGCGAACCCCTGCCGGGAGGGAGATCATCCACTTTGCAGCCTGGAGAATCTCATTACTGAGGACGACTGAGGATGACGTGCGGGGCATGCGGGAGGTTTCCACGCACCCTTGCAGCAGGCTGCGGAGGCATGGGGAGCTCTGCTGGGTTTGCCTTGCTTTCAGGAAGCCTGCTGTGGGAGAGGACAGGCTGCCAAAGGCCTCAGGCCCGCTCTGATGTTCCCATAGGTGAAGCACCCGTCCCTGTACAAAAAGGTTCATGAATCTTCTCTAGAGAGTTGACCCCATGAGGAGCATTTTTAAAATGTTTGGTTTGGGCTGAAGAGATGGCACAGTGGTTAAAGTGCTTGCCTGCAAAGCCTAATGACCCAGGTTCAATTCCCCAGTACTCATGTAGGCCAGATGCATCTGGAGTTTGTTTATAGCAGCTGGAGGCCCTGGCATACCCATTCTCTGTCTCTGTCTCTGTCTCTCTCTCTGCTTGCAAATAAATAAAATATTTTTTAAGTTTAGTGTGGAGGGCTAGAGTGATGGCTCAGTGGCTAAGATGCTTGCAAAGCCTAATGACCTGAATTCGACTCCCAGTACCCAGGTTTAAAGCCCGATGCACAAAGTGGTGCATGCTTCTAGAATTCGTTTGCAGTGGATGGAGGCCCTGGGGTGCCCATTCTCATTTTTTTCTCTCTCTCTTTCTTTCTCTCCTTACAAATAAATGAAATATTTTTTTAAAGTTTGGTTTTACAAAAATTCGGTCAATACATTGTTTTCAAGTACAATGTTAGAGTGTAAACTGAGGTTTGTTACTGGGAAGAGGATGTTAATTCTTAGCCCTGAATGGGTTGGGTTTTTTTAATAATTAACTTAATTTTTTACATATTTATTTATTCGCATCTGTGTGTTTGTGTGTGGGGGGGTATGTAAGGGTCTCTTGTCACTGCAAACAAAAGCCGATGCCTGGCTTTACATGGGAAGCTGGGGAATGGAACTTTTGCAGGCTTTGCAAGCAAGTGCCTTTAGCCACTGAGCCATCTCCTCAGCCCAAAGCATAACTCTTGATTGTGAGATTTCAGAGTCACTTAATTGGCTGATGATTTAGGGGTTTATGCTCATACGGTTTCTCGGCCCTGGAGACGGAGCAACCTGGAGTATGTCACAGATAAGGTGAAAGCTCTGGAGCCTTCGTTTTATGCAGGCTGAGCCTGTGTGATAGCTGATGCAGTCCTTCATGTAGGGTTACCGTGAGCCTTTGCTTCAGGTTGTCTAAGGCTGGGGGAGGGCACTGAGGCAGTGCTAAGACATGGGCCCCTGAAGAAGGGGACAACGGTTAAGTATTCTTCCAGGTCCTTTCAGCAGTCGGCACTCTGTTTTTATTTTTATTTTTTATTTTTATTTTTTATTTTTTATTTTTTATTTTTTTTTTTGGTTTTTCGAGGTAGGGTCTCGCTCTAGTCCAGGCTGACCTGGAATTCACTATGTAGTCTCAGGGTGGCCTCGAACTCATGGCAATCCTCCTACCTCTGCCTCCCGAGTGCTGGGATTAAAGGCGTGCGCCACCACGCCCGGCTTTGTTTTTATTTTTTTTATTTTGAGACGAGGCCTCGTGTAGCCCAAACTGGCCTCAGACCCACTATGTAGCTTAGGATGGCCTTGAACTTTTCTTTTTCAAATATTTATATATTTATTTATTTAACAGGGGGAGAAAGGGGGGCTGTCACTGTAATCAAACTCTAGATGCATGTGCCACCTTGTACATCTGGCTTTATATGGGTACAGGAGAATTGAACCTAGGCTGGTAGTCTTGCAAGATAATCCTTTTAACCAGTGAACCATCTCCCCAGCCCAATGGCCTTTAACTTCTGATCTTCCCATCTCCACCTGCCAACTGCTGGGATTACAGGTATGCACCGCCATTCCCAGGTTAATTGCTGCTGGAGATTGAGACCAGGGCCTGGCACATGCCAGGCAAGCCCTCCCCAGTCCTCCTCATTCGTTCTTACCAGCCTTCAGAGAGCCCCACTGTAGATGGGAGGAATGAGGCCAGCCGGAAAAGAGAAACAGAAAGAATCCCCTTTGCTCTCGGTCTCAGCAAGGGCGTTGCAAACTACAGCATCTCATGGCTTTCTTTTGTTATCCCACAAATATTCAGAGCCAGGTGCTGTTCTGGGCACCAGGGATTCAGTCATGAGCTCAGCGGACAATGGTCCCAGCTCTTGCAGACTTGGGAAGTGGCATTCGGTGACACAGAGGCAGGGCGGGAGCTTGCAGTGTCCAAGGGAAGAGCATCCAACAAGAGGCCAGTGTGGAGGAGGGGAGGGTGACACGATGTCAGGGGTGACATGATGTTATCCCAATGGAAACTTTCTCTTTTTATTCTGAATTTGTTTGTGTGTATCTATGTATGTGTGTGGGAGGGGGGTGCACATGTGCTATAGCCTTGGGGTGTCTGTCCTCTCCTTCCACCAGAGAGCGAGAGAGAACAAGAGGCAGAGAGAGAGAATGGGCACACCAGGGCCTCTAGCCACTCTAAATGAACTCCAGACACATGCATCACTTTGTGCTTCTGGCTTGACGTGGGTACTGAGGAATCGAACACGGGTCCTTAGGCTTTGCAACCAGATGCCAGCTCCCCTGCCCTTTTTGTTTGTGTGTTTTTTGAGGTCTCGCTCTAGCCCAGGCTGACCTGGAACTCACTCTGTAGTCTCAGGCTGGCCTCAAACTCACAAGGATGCTCCTACCTCTGCCTCCCCAGTGCTGGGATTAAAGGCGGGTGCCACCACGCCTGGCTTCCTTCCACCTTCTCTTCTTGAGACAGGTCTCTTGCCGTTTGGCTGCTGGGTGTACGTCAGTCCAGCTGGCCCATGAGCGTCCGGATTCTCCTGGCTCTGCTTCCCACTGACGCATACGTGGTGAGATCACAGACATGGGCCCCTTTGCAGCCGGTTCCACCGAGTACTAGGAAGCACTGAACTTGGGTCTGCAGGCTTTGCAAGCAAGTGCCTTTGACTGCTGAGCCGTCTCCCCAGCCCCTCCCTCTCCCCAAATCTTGAAATATAAAATTCAGTGATTTTTTTTAGTACTATATCAAGCTATGCAACCATCACCACACCAAATTTTAGTAAATTTTTGCCACCCCCTTAAAGATCCCCCATGCCCAGGGATTTACGTTTTAACGGATTGCTTCAGCTCCTGTGTGAAAGAGAAAGGAGGCCACTGTACGTGTGAGACCAAGTGTCTCCAAAGTGGAGGGGTAAAGACATGACTGACAGGCTTTTCTGTTTTAATTAGATGCTTGACGCCTCCTTCCTGCTAAAGTTATGTCAGAATGAAGGGCCTCCCCCTCCCCCTCCCACGGTAAAAGCGGGGCATTAATCCAATCCAGGAAGCTGTCAGAATATGGGAGCTCCAAGCAAAGCCTGTGACTCGGAGGCCTGAAGATGACCCTACCTCTTTGACATAAAAGATGAATATTTGTAAAGCTGCAAGACTTATACTTTCTGTGGTGAGGATTGAACCCAGGGCCTCACACATGCTAGGCAAAGGCTAGATCCTGAGCTAGATCCGCAGCCCTGTGGGTTGTCTTAACGTTAGCCTTTAACATTCTCAAGGAGAGCTGATATTGTTCCCAGAGCAAAAAGGCACTGAGTCTTCAGATATTGGTTATAGTTAAATGTTAAACTCGGAGCTGGCTCCGTTGAGTGCTTTCTCTGTGAGCCTGATCACCCGAGTTTAATCCCCAGCACCCACATACACAGCATGGCCACACGTGCTTGGAACCCAGCCTGGAAACAAGCTGGCTGGTCAGCCAGTCTTACACAGAACCAGTAAGCTCCAGGTTCAGTAAGAGACCCTGTCTCAGGGAAACATGGCAGAAATACTATAGAGGCAGAGAGTCAAGGTCATCCTCTGGCCTCCACCTTGTGTGGCCTCGGTGCACTCACACCCATGCATACACCCCTTCCCCCAACACACACACACACACACACACACACACACACACACACACACACACATGCATACACCCCTCCCCCCAACACACACACACACACACACACACACACACACACACACACACACACACACGTTAAATTATAGCATCTTCTTGGTCTTGAAAAGTGGGAACATTTTGCACTGGTCCATGTCATGACCCAGAGACCCTGAGAATAATTTTTTTGGGGGGCACAATGCTGGGCATGGAACCCAGGGCCTTGCCCATTCGAGACAAGTGGCTACTCTCCAGGATGGCCTCATCCTCTAAGTGAGGGTTTTCTGTAATTTTCTGGAAGGCTGAAACCATCTGGGATTACACAGTTTAGTATCAAACGGTGTGTTTGTTTTGATGGGAATTGAGACAGGGTCTTAGATTGCGCAGGTCTCCTGCAGGTAATGACAGTCAGTGGGTCTCACACATACAAGGAAGAGGAACTTGACGTGGAAGCTGGATTTGTTGGGAAGAAAGGGACTCAGTGGAAGAAAAGGAGGACAAAACTACATTATATTAAAATTGTCAAAAATAAAAATATTTAGCCGGGCGTGGTGGCGCACGCCTTTAATCCCAGCACTCGGGAGGCAGAGGTAGGAGGATGGCCATAAGTTCAAGGCCACCCTGAGACTACATAGTGAATTCAGGTCAGCCTGGGCTAGAGCGAAACCCTACCTGGGGGGGGGGGGGGGAATTTTTAAAGAAATGCTGCTACTGCCCCTATAGGCCACAAGGAGGCGCTGCCCTCTGGCAGCTGCCCCATAGCAGAAAAGCAGCTCTCCTGGAAATAAATTCAGCTTCCCTAGGGCAGATACCCCCATGGAGCTCCTGACCCACCACAGGTCCTTGCACTGTGGCCTTCTGGGAGATGCACATGTGATTGTTGTGTGCATGGTTACTGTTAACAGCAGAAAAGAATGATCCCAGGGACCCTATAGTTCTCCAGCTGGGTCCAAGCCTGATTCTCTGGCTGGGTGACCTTGGGCCAGCCCCTTGCCCTCTCTGAACCCATTTCCTCATCTGCCAAGGAAGGGGATTGGGAATGAGATTTCACTGATCTCTAAGGCCTTGTCAGCACCATCAGCCCCTGAATACCCCGTGTGGGGCCGGGGAGCGGGGCCCAGAAGCTTAAACCTTCTGTCATATTTTTGTCTCCCCAGAACAGAAGGAGTTAGGTCAGTTCTGAGCCAAGGGATTTCTTTTATCACTGGGGCTTGCTTGGGAGCACTCGGTGCTTGGTGCTCAGCAGTTCCTAAACTCTGATGAGCCTGGAACCCCTTCATTCAGATAGACTCTGGTATGGATGCCAAAACAGAAAGCAAGTGCTCTGGTTAGAAACAGGCCCAGAGAGAGGCCTGGCTGTTCTGTCACTCGGCAAGAGTGGTATAGCTAGGTAAAGCTTTCCTACCTGGCATCTTCTCCAGAAATGACCTGTATGTAGCCTCTTGGGTTTGCAGAAGTCAGATCTGTAAGGAAAAGCCATGTGTGGGGAAGTGGGGAGGCTGGACAGGTGGTTACAAGTGCCCACTGTGTGTTCACTCTGAGGGTGCCTGTGACCTCATCCTTATAGACTCAGCCTACTGGTGCCCCCATTGCCTTCTTTTAGGCTCAGAGAAGTTACGTGAGTTGGCTGTAGTCACAGAGCTCAGACTAAGCTGGGATTTGAACTCAGTGCCGGCTTTAATGGCAAGGGAAGTTGAGTCACTCACTCATTCATTCAGATCTTTCTCAGGCGCCAGGTGTGTACTCCAGACAGCTCTGGGCCCTGCCCTACAGCTCGGATAAGTTCACTGAGCCTCTAGGTTAGAGGAGGAGAGGGAAGATGACAACTTTAGTGTGACAGGAAGAAATCAAAGCAGAGGAAGGGACAGTGAGGGGATAAACACATCGTTTATCAGAGCAGTTTTTAGAGTCCCTTTTGTGTTCAAGTAAGACTGCCTCTCTGATTTTGTAGTAACAGGACATAGAGACACACAGTCCCGTCTTCCAGTCTTCAGTACTCCTGGCTTAGCACCTACCTGAGTCATTAGATCAGAGCCTCTGATGAGCGAGCGAGCGAGTGCGCACACCCTCTCACTGCTGAGACATCATGCCCGACTGGAAGCAGGCTTACAGTTTCAAGGTGAAGGCTCATCACGGAGGGGAAGCATGGCAGGTGCAGGAAGCTGGCTCACATCTTGTCACATATCTGGGTGGAAGTAGGTTAAGTACTGAACTTGGAGCTGAGTTAAGAAAACTCAAGGTTATTGACAATAAAGATATTAAATATAGATAGATTGATTTTTCTATTTTAAAAAACTTGAAAACTCAAGGTTCACCCCCTTTAAGTGACACCCCCTCCAAGTGACCTCCAAGTGATACCCCCTCCAGCAAGGCTCCACCTCTCAATTGGTTACTAGCTGGGGTTGAGTATGAGGCTTAATCACCAACACTCGAGGCCATGGGGGACATTGCGCATTCAAATCACCATGGCACTCCTGTCCCCATCCCTCCACCCCTCATGCCACCGGGCTTCCCAGGCTGCAGAATCTGTTCAGGGAAGGCAATGGTGTTCCCCTGCCTGGCTTGTGGTGGTGCAGGGCGCAGTGGTGACTCAAGGACAGCCCATCCATGTCTGCAGTGGACATGGTCTGCGTCGGACAGTGGAAAGGAGACCGGGTTCCAGCTCGGGCTGCGTCACTTGCTGGCCTTATGATCTTGCATTTGCCTTGGGTTTTCCATCACTCTATAATGATGACAGTGGGCTGGAGAGATGGCTCAGCGGTTAAGGCACTTGCCTCCAGTGCCTAAGGCTCTGGGTTCAATTCCCCAGGACCCACATAAGCCAGACCCACAAGGTGGTGGTGGCCCTGGTGCGCGCTCTCTCTCTCTCTCTCTCTCTCTCTCTCTCTCTCTCTCTCTCTCTCTCTCTCTCTCTCTCTCTCTCTCTCCTTGAAAATGAATAAATAAAATAAAATGATGGCAGTAGCACTTTACAAGAACAGAGAGGTCACTTGAGGGTTTGACCCGAAGCCTGGAACCTGGCTCTGTTATCCCCGTTGCTGTGCAATGATGGGTTTGTGCACATGTGGCCCATGTGTCCATGTGTGCGTGTGTGTGTTCGTGTGAAAGGACCTTGAGGATCCACTGTGCCCAGGGATGCTGACAGCCTTTTCCTGGGTCTCTCGCCAGATTGCCAAGGGATCATAGAGGACGTGGTCCTCCTAGGTGCACCTGTGGAAGGAGACCCCAGGCACTGGGAGCCATTCCGGAAGGTGGTGTCCGGGAGGATCATCAACGGCTACTGCAGGTCTGTCCCCACTTGGCTCCAGTGGGGAGGTGACATTTCCCAGTTGTGCCCCAGCCCCTGCGACAAGACAAGAGCTGTGCCTCCTATTTGTAAGATCCCAGGAGCCAATCACTGGCTTCGTTAGGAGAGTGGCCAGGGCCAGGTGTTCAGATCTGGAAGTCATCCAGACCCATGGGGGAGCTGGTGGCAGGGGAGGGTCTTCCCTTCCCCTTGCCCTTCCTTCCTTCCTTTCTTCCTTCCTTCCTTCTTTCCTTCCTTCCTTCCCCCCCTCCCTCCCTCCTTTCTTCATTCCTTCCTTCCTTCCTTCCTTCCTTTCTCTCTTCTTACCCAAGGGTTTTTTTGTTTTGTTTTTCAAGATAGGGTCTCACTGTAGCCAGGCTGACCTGGAATTCACAATGTAGTCTAGGGTGACCTTGAACTCACGGTGACCCTCCTACCTCTCTGCCTCCCAAATGCAAGGGTCGGAGGAGGATCATCAACTTGAGGATCCCAGCGCCTGCTCTCCAGGGGCACCGTGGGCAGAACTTGCCACCCCTGAATAGGTGGGCAGCAGAGGCCAGGGTTCTTTCCTCTGGAAAGTGTGGGGCTATGTTTGGCTGTGGAGTACAAGCAGTGGGGTTCACAGCCCCCCCCAAGCAGCACATGGACTTGTCAGGAACTTTATCCAGTTTCCTCTCTCAGCATTCAGTCAGTAGGACCAGGCTGTAGCTCAGAGGTGGAGTATGTTTTTGGCTCTGGGGACCCAGAGGGGACAGCCTTCACTTGCCTCGTGGCTTTGCCCTTGGCACCGCCCCTGGCCCTGGGACCACCTCTGGGTACCAGCCGCTGCTCCTCCAGCCGTGCGTGTTCCCATACTGGCTTCCTACAGAAGATCCAGTCCCAAGGGACAGGGGACCCATCCTGACCTTTCCCAGGCTGATGTCACCTGTCTCTGCCCACAGAGGAGACTGGCTGCTGAGTTTCGTGTACCGAACATCATCCGTGCAGCTGCATGTGGCCGGCCTCCGACC
>PVHP010047712.1:0-12760 GCA_004024765.1 Zapus hudsonius | reverse complement strand
CCTCCCAATATGTGTATCTGTGTGTGGGTCCTCTATGGCTTCATTCCATGGAATTTGTATATTTGAATCTCTGACTTGGCTTTGAGGAGAGATTGAAAAGCAATAGCCTCAGGCGCTCTTGATCTTTACTGCTCATGAATGCTGTATTCATCACCTAAACATCATCTATTTATAAACCAGAACCAAGGCAGCATGACCTTGTTTGATTCCAAATAGATCACAGACACCTAGGCGTGGGATCTTCCCGCAAGACGTGTTAGTCATCAAAGCCTTCATTAGAATTCTGTTGATCTCTGTAGGTTTGATCTATTTCTTTCTCTGCTGTTTGTATAAAAAGAAATAGAAAAAGGGTGGTGGGTGAAAGGGGTGTTGTAGGGGCTTTCCATGTACCCACATCTCAGGGAAAACAAATGTTGTTCTAGTAACTAGTGCATTGAAAGGGCTGAAGTTAATGGGCAGTGTAAAAATGATGGCATGTCTTGGACTTGGGTCTTGTATAACAAGATAATTAGTTTCTAAGCCATATTTTCCTCCTTTTGGGAAACATTAATCATGAAAATTAAAAAAACCCAAATACTCCTAAAAGCAGAAATCAGCAGCCAATTATTATTTCCAGCATTTCTGCACAGTGGGGCTTAAAGAACATTCACCAGAGATCCTCAACAACAATTTATCTTCTTGGTCTTAGTCTGTGGCCAGGCCACGTATAAATATTGCAAATGGGTGGCACCTCTAATCTCTTTCAGTCCCTTCTACATGGATTTTCCTTCCTTCTGCTTTAATCATGTCTACAATAACATGTAGACCTTATCTATACCATAATTGTCCTTAAGTCGGACTGAAGAGTGTAGGGGTCAGTCAAGTCCCATTTGTTTTAAGTTACTGGTTGTAGTGAGTGGGAATTGTGGAGAATCCTTGCTTTGGCATCTGGATATTTACATGCCTACAGCCTGTTCTTCTATTCTCCCACCTTCCCACCTGCATACCTTCCCACCTACCACTGTTTCCCCTTGTAACAAGGGAGTCTATCTTGGAGTTGAAACCAGTGAGGGCTAAACTAATTAACTAACTGGCAGTGATCTACAGCGTCAGCACCTTGCATTCCTGAAGATTTATCCTATTTCAAATTCATTGCCATTTCCCTCCAGGGAAATAAAGATTGCTGCCTATTAAAGATGGGGACAGAAAAAGGCACCTTCACTAGAGACAGCCTGTACAAGAAAATAATACTGTAATCATTCCCTCCAATCAGCTGAAAAGGATTAAATCTTCTGCTTCTAAAGTAATGTTCCAATTGAGCCTTGGGGAAGAATAATTCATGATTAGGGAGAAGGCTGGTCTAGCAAATGTGAACATTATGTCCATTACTTAAACACACTTCCTGGGCTGACTGCTAATGTACCCAAGGGAGTCACAGCCCCAGCAACTGATAGGCGCAATGAAATAGGCAGGCAAGGACAAGAAGTATTATCTTCTGCATTCAACAGCACTACACAGACTCTACCACTGCTAAATCACTGCCTTTGGTAAATAGCCCAGATAACTCATTTTAATAGAAGAATTCTTCTCTTCTTTATGTGTATTAAACAACAGACTCTTATGAGCGGTGGCAGTGTATTGATTCCTGGGAAAGGCCGTGTGAATACCAATTCTGTAATTTATGCTGTTTTGTGGCTCTGGCTGTATTTGTTATGCATAGTGTATTAAACATTCAATAGCTCAATTTAATCTTTGCAGCCAAATTGCACAGCACATCTTGTCAGATAGTGGTTGTTTCATATACACAGCCCATCTGCTTCCTGTTCTATAATTCATTCAGCAGGCAAAGTTTCTGGCAGCCTCAGGCTACTATATATATATATATATATATATATATATATATATATATATATATCCTTAGGGTACCAGAAGTGCTTGGCACTCAAATAGTTTTCTGGGTCTCTAATACTATGTGTGCATGAGTGAGGGTGTGTGTTTCCACTTTTATGTGAATTAAAGATGAGAATAGTTGCTTAATTCTAGATCCTCATCTGGACAACTTTCCATAAACTTGTGGGATTTCACAAGACCAAGAGGGGAAAGATGAGCCACAGTTATTCTTTTCCCTTGGGAAATTATCCATGGGCAATAACATGTGTTCTTTTGACCACCTCTATCTGAATAGATTGATTTATATCTTGGAGGGGGAGAAATAAAATAAACCAAAAAGCACTATAAACTCTTGGCTCCCTTCTCTGAATGAAGCAGTGGGGATTAGCTCTCTTATGATGATGTTTATTTTCTCTTCATTTCTTCCTTTCTTGGAGCCCTGCCCTGACTCTCAATGCTGAGGGTGGCCTTATCCTTTCCTCCTCTTCACTTTCTGTTTCCTTTGAAAAGAAGTCCGTTCCTAAATGTTGTCTAGTATAAAACTGCATATGCAATTTATTGATGTCTTTCTGCAACTCTGTGCAAATACCTGATTTTCAAAGCATTATACGGCCTTTATATCACACTCAAGAGACATGGTCCACTCTGGGTCTCAGATGATCATTTTATACCATTTTGGGGAAAGTGACCAAAGAATACATCTTATGGGATGAAATTATAGCCTCTCAGAGAGGAAGTAGCACAATGACCTCATTTTACAGTTTATAATAACCAGCGCTACAACATGTTAGAGCAAGATAAAGCTCACAGCGCCAAGGGGTCCAGCATGGTTTCCCAGGCCACTGCAGGAAAACTGAGCCTCTCAAGCCCATATCTAGAGGATCACAGATATCCACAGTGAAGCATGTTGTTGCTCTCTGAAGTACAATTCTAGTGTTTCCAAGTCTTTTGAATTCCCAAAAGAAGCCATGGATCTGGATACAGGAGGAAAAGAAGTTGGTTCTTTTCTCCATGTGGCTTTACGTGATATTCTATATCTTTAAACAGCCCTCATGCCAAACAAAACTTATCTTCAGGTCTGACATAGGAGGCATTACAGCTCATTTTTCACCAATACTCAGGTCCATAATCCCTCTGGTTTCTCTTCAGATCGTATAAATCTTTCGCCTTTCCATAATCCTTTAGTGTTATTAACAAATCAATTTAGCCATGTGCATGTTTAGATGTGCATGATACCAGTAACTTCCAACCTGATCAGTGTGTGCAGTTGGGTAAAGTTCTATGAATGTCCTGCAATAACCCTCACTAAGTCTTTTACAATCCCCTTCCCTTAAGAGTGTGTGTGGGTGGGGGAACCTGCAAATATGATCAATGTCATAACCCTGGTATTATCTTAAATGGGAAAAAAGATTATTATCCAAGTGAGCTCTTTAAAAGAAGTTTTCTCTGGTTGATAGCAGAAGGAAAGTCAGAGGTTCTGAGAGGTATTCAATGTACTATTGTTGGCTCCGAGGACAGATGGGGCCATATACAAAGATGCAATGCCAGAAAGGAGCTGAAAGTCGCTATTGGCTCATGGCCATGAAATAGACTCTGAAGATCTTTAGCCACAAGGAACTCAATTCTGCCAACAGCCTAATGAGTTTGAATATGTATTTCTTTCCAAAATCTTAAGATAAGAGCCCTGCTTGCAAAGACTTGATTTTAGCCTATGAGACTCTCAACAGAGAGCCCAGTTGAGCCATGAGGAACTCCTGACCTATAGAACCATGGGATATTAAATGGCTATTGCCATTAGCTGCTAAGATTGTGGTGGTTTGTTATGTGGTCGTAGAAAACCAACCCTTCTCCCTTTTTGCAGCACATCTTTGGTACTGAAGAGGAGCCTCTTGCTCGTCATGTCCTGCTCATACTCTCCCCTCCAATGTCACTGTTTTCTCTCTTACTGGGAAGAGGTGAAAGGGATGTGAGAGTTCTTACCTCGCTGGTGATTTCTTCTCTCTGGAACTGGGATCCACGGCAAAATCCTATGGAGACCAAAAACCCGGATTCCTAGGGGAAATTCCCACTACCAGAGAGCTATAGAGAGGCTACACCCATTAGAATCTAGCCAAAATAGCAATGCTTGTCTCATTTAACCTACACTGACCTCACTCTCTGATGGAGATTCTGTTTGTGTTTTTCAGAAGGCAGTGAGACAGACAGCTGGGAACAACCTGATTCCACCAACAAGACATTGGATGATGGCTGACATCCTGTCAGGAGATGAACCACCCTTGGCCTTCATACAAGGCCCAAATAAAACCTATAAGAAAGTGATAAGAAAAACAGGAGACCAATCACCACAGCAAGCCTGATAACCCAAAGAAAGTTTGAGAAAGACACCAATGATACCCAACACAACCCAAAGCAACAGTCCAGAGTCACTTAAGATCTCAACAATAAAGCAGACTTAAAACTCATCCACTATGACTCGGGGAACTGAGTGGAAGAGAGGGCAGAAGGAATATAAGAGCCATGGTGGGAGAGAATATCCAGAAACAATGTCCCCCACCCCCAGCAACAATACACAAATTGGGAAGGAAAAAAACTGGCTAACTCTGGTGCAGTTCATAACCTCCTACCCTATAGACAGATCCAATATGTTCACCCAAGAAGGACCCCAGAGTGTAGGGATCACAGAGGAGAGAAATGGGGGAACTTTCACCAGATTTGTTCATATACTCTATATAATTATTCATAAAAGTGATAGAAATAAAAAAGACACTGTGAAATATAAATAAAAGTTAAACTGTGAAAAAAAATATAAAATCCCTCACATTTATCTATCTCATTGATGTCAAAGGGTGACACAGAGGGAGCAGATAATTTTATATTTACTTTATGTCTTTAACATTGGTTTGTGTGTGTGTGAGTGTGTGTGTGTGTGTGTGTGTGTGCACATGCAGTGTATTCATGTGTGTGTGTATGCATATGTGTGTGCTACATGCACATGAATGCAGAGGCCAGAGCAGAATGTCAGGCGCTCTCCTTTTCCATGCTTCTGCTTTATTTCTTTGACATTGAGTTTTTGATGAACCTGAAGTGGTCATTTTCTGTCAGATTAGCAAACTCCAGGGATTGTCCTGTTTCCCACCACCCCTTGGGACTGGAGTTACGGCCACACTTGTCTTTTTACATTGGTGCTGGGGATTGGATGCAGGTCCTAATTCTTGTGCAAGAAGCAAGCACTCTTACCTGCTGGTTATCTAACCAGCAAAATTTATTATTTTTTAAAATTATTTTGTTTGGTTTTAAAGCAAGGTCTCATGTACATCCTTCAAACTTGCTATGCAGCTTCCAGTTCTCTTTTTCTACTACATCAGTGGTGGGTTGCAGGTGTACACCCCCACTGCCAGTTTTATGCAATGCTGGGGATGGAATCCAGGCCCTCATGCCTGCAAGGCAGGCACACTACCAACAGAGCACAAAACTAGCCAAAGGGGGTAGATTTAATAATTGCATATTAAGTTGTATAATGGACATCCCTGTCCTAATACAATCCTTCTACTTGCTGGTCAATATCTTCTTTTACTACATGGAACTAGTTAGCATTCAGAACCTCACTACTTGTGGCAGGTCTCAGGAGGGCTTTTACACTCCTTTCTCAGTTTATTTTTGCTGGCAATCGGTCCTCCCCATTTAGATGTTCTTTTAATTTCTGAAGTGTACTTGTTTTCTAGGTGTGAAGTTTTTTGTTTTTGTTTGTGTGTGTGTGTGTGTGTGTGTGTGTGTGTGTGTGTGTCCAGATATTTTTCATCTGTGTTTTCCATTTGATGAGAACTGAGATCTAACTGATGTTTTATCTAGGCAATCAAATTTGAATGCCATCTATAGTCACTGTTTCCTACTTTTGCTCACTGCCTGCTTATATCAGCTTGTATCAGTCATGGTTCTTTAGAGGAACAGAATCATTAGAATCAACATGTATTATAAAGGGAATTATTAGATTAGATTATGGGATATCTGCAGTCTAGAGAGTAGAGAAGCAGGTAAGTGCTCAGTTTATGATGATGGCTGCTTCAACAGTTTCAGTCTGGCACTAAAGCCTGAAGAATTCCTGGAAAGCCTCTAGTCTTCAGTCCACAATGGAAGGTTTGTGAAAATGGTTCCAAAGAGCATGAAGGATAACAGCAGTAAGGTAGATGCACACATCAGCAAGTAGCACAGACAAAAGGCTGGGTTCTCTTGGGATACATATCCCCACCGGAGGGGCTGCCCATTCTGCAGTAAATGACTTCCTCCCCCAGTTAATTCTTCCTGGAAACTCCCTCACAAACCCATCTAAGAGGCATGTTTCTTACTTGATTCATAAACTGATGAAGTTGACACAATAATTTAACAGTAACAACTTCCTTCTGTTCCAGGATCTGCTTAAACTCTGCCAAGCCTAGGCCCTGGGACACAAGCTTATTGAAACCTGCTCGTGTAGTATATGGGTTCAGAGGTTGAAGAAGCTTAAAATACAGCTGTCCCTTTTTACATATGCCAACTGCGTTGCCAAAAACACAGAGGCATCTTGTTTTTGAGACAGCAAAGAGGTTTTCCTAGTTACCAAGTGTGAGCCTTGCACATTTAGGTACATGTCAACTTTAGTCAGCTAAAGATTTCCTCATGGAGAGGATCACACTGGAGTTTTCATGAAAGTTATCTGCACATCTTTTTTTTTTCTATTTCTGTGTCCTCATCTATTGCTCTAGGACTTCCACCTAGGTTGATGAATCCTTTGGTTTTCTTCTACTCAATTGAAAAAGGCCTAGGAACCACACATTGCATTCACACTATGGTAACAAGACTGATGACTTAAAAGTCAGCCATGCTAGCATGTTTAAAATCCTTAGTAGCATGGCTTTACCATTTCTGATATTTATATGAGTAATAAGAAAATACTGAATCATGTATGTGTGTGGCAGAGAATTAACCACCTACTCACACAAATCAAGCTTTGTGTTTTTTTTTCTTTCCTCCAGAGCTGGGATATGGATCTTTGTCTTGGTAATCACTGAAAATCTTTATTCCTAAGGTTGAACCCTGTTTCCTTCTAGGCCAGCCAAATGCTTGTATTTTCCACTGGTCTCAACATGCAGTTGTGTTTTCTAGCCTCTAGGTCCCTTCTTTCTTCTCATCTTTTCTCCAGATCTTTTGACACAGTTGCTTCTCTTTCTCTAACTCAGGGTGAACCTTTAACAACCCATTTCCTATTACATTTCTGGCTTTCTATCTTCCTATTTGTAGAAGGAGAGAGGCGAATGGAGACCTAAAGGGACATGTCTTTCATTTTCTCCATGTGGTATTTTAACCTTAAAAGAAGAGTAAAATGTGTTAGGTTTTATTCATTTGTTGATTTTAAGCAATTCCAAAGTTCACTGAAGAGAATGATCATACAATAGAATTGAATGATAATGAAGGTCTAGAACTTTGGGACATTCTTTGAAAGCTTTTTTTTTTTTTTTTTTGGTTGAGAACTTGTGGGGAAAAAGTGAAGTTTAAATGTCACCTCTGTTACCAATCCCCACAAGTTCTCTGGCAAAGCATTTTCAAAGAATGTCCCAAGCACATGGAAGTTCACATGGTGAGTTGATAGTGAACAGAAATTCAAAGTTTTAGGAGGCAAAGGTGAAAATTGCTTCTTCAGCCTGTGGCTGTTTTCCTCTATCTTTCCTCTTGCTTTCAGACTGGCCTGCAAATGAGTTCTGTGTGCTGCCACATGTTTTTAACCAGAGTGGGAGAGAGATCATGTGGAGTTTGTTGAATAGAAGCCCACCCATGAATTTATTTAGACCAGAAAGGACACCAGAGTTTGCATAAAGGCTAGAATTTTCTACCACAGGGCCCAGAGAAAATAATTTTTGAATTGATGTCCTTTGATGAAACAAGAGACTGGATTTAGCACTGTCCACCATGACATATTTGTAAAAAGAAAGAAATTATCAATGGGAAAATTAACCTCACAAAAATCAGCATACTAAAAACCATCATAATATCAGTATTAATTATTCCTCTATTAGACATCTAAAATATTTATACCACTTTCCTTATAAAAGAAGTATGTTAGTTTGAATACAAATGCCCCCATTGGCTTGTATGTTTGAATGGGAAGGAAGGTTGTAGAACCTTTAGGAGGTGGAGCCTTGCTGAAAGAACTGTGTCACTGGTCAGTGGTTGGGGATTCAAGTAGTTTAGCTCATTTCCACTTTCTGTTCTCCCCCCACCCCTTTCTGATTCCTGTGCTGAAGTGTGATGCTGGCTTTCCCCTTCAACCTGCCATGCTTTCCCTACTATAATTAAACTTCCTCTTAAAACTATATGCCTAATTAGCCTTTTTTTCCTTCTAAAGTCGCTTTTGGTTGGGTATTTTTCACAGCAATGAGAAAATAACTGATACAGAAAATGGATACTGATAAACCTATTTGTAGAGAAATGTGGAAGACTTTGGAACTTTGGCCTAGATAATTAGATTTAATGAGCCTTTTTGGGTGGAAATTTGGAAGATGAGAATGCTGAAAGAAATTTGGACTTCCTGTAAAGACATAACATATGAGGTTTCAGAGGGGAACAAGGACAGTTAGAAACTGGTCAGGAACTGGAAGAGGCAGTTCAGGAGATATTTCGACAACAAATCTGGCTTCATTCTGCCTGTCTCCTGAGAATTTGATTGAAGCTTAATTTAACAGTAATGGACTACTAATGTGTCTTGGGGAGGAAACTTCAAGGCAAAGAAGTGTTGAGTCTGTGTTGTAGCTGCTTATAGCTTTTCTTATTCAGATGTAAAGTTAAAGAGAGCAAAATGCAAAGCAGAAAGATACTAAAAATGTGAAGTTTGAATAGGTAAGAAATGTAAACAAGTTTAATATCCCAAGAAAGGAGATTTTAGCCACTTTGGCTTTAGTTGTTAAAGAGGTTAGCATCATTAAAGATAAATCTACATCCCTTCACTGGCACAATAGGAAAGACCCACTCAAGGCTCTAACTGGTAAGAATGTGGAGCATTTTAGAAGGAAATGCCCTAACAGAAGAATGCTGAGGGAGCTTTCTATTCCTCAAGGACAGCCCACCAAGGCTGCCTCAACTATGATCCAAGGCCAGGCTTCATCCCAATCCGGCAGCAGAAAGTGGCAGCACTGTCCACATGGCACTGATTTCAGAGGCATGAAAAATACAAGACGGAAGAGTTTATGGAGTAATTTACCATGTGTATGGGGAGCCACTGAGGGTAAGCATGTGAGGTAGAGTCAGAGTTCCTACAGGAAGAGGCTACTTCATGAAGCTGTGGGAGTGGACCCCAAATTGCAATGGAGACCATAGAATGTTAGAGATGACAAAACCATGGGACATCTGCTAAGGAAAGTTGTGGGCTTGGAGCTAATCTGGTCCAAGAGGGAGGCTATAGGCCGCTTATCTGCAGGGGAAGAGCTACCTAAACCTTTTGGAGCCCAGGCAATTTTATTGCAAATTCCAAATACCTATCATGGAGCTGCATGATTTTGTTTGGGCTGCTTGCTTTAGGTCTTGCTTTGGCCCAGTCTTCATTTACTTTACCCCCATTCTTCCCTCAGGATAGGAATGTTTACTCTGTGTCACTATGTTTTGGAAGTATATAATTTCATTTTGACTTTACAAAGGGTCCCAGTTAGGAGAGTGCCTTGTGTCTCAGATGAGATTTTGAACTTTAGATTTTGAGCAGTGTTATGACTGAAAAGAGTTTGGGGATTTGGACTGAATGCATTTTCACATCTTGAGATGGCTATGAAACCCATAAAGGTCAGGGGTATAATGTAGTGGCTTGAATCTATCGTGTATCCCATAGGCTCATGTGTTTGAATGGGAAGGTTGTGGAACCTTTAGGAGATGAACCCTTGCTGAAGGAAGTGTGTCTCTTGGGAGGTGTGGACCTTGAGGTATTTTAGCCAAGCCCTAATCATTGTGTTCTCTCTCTCTCTCTCTCTCTCTCTCTCTCTCTCTCTCTCTCTCTCTCTCTCTCTCTCCTTCTCTCTCTGTCTCTCTCTCCTTCCTGTTCTGCAATCTGACACCACCTTCCCTCTCCTGCATTGTGTTCTGTGCCAGGATGAAACTTTCCCTTGAAATTGGAAGCCAAATCAAACCTCTTTCCTTCTAGTTAAGCTGCTTCTAGCTAGGTTTTTTTTTTTTTTTCATAACAACAAGAAAGTAACGACACCAGGGAAGATGGCTTTGATCAGTTAAGTGGCATTGTCATATACCATACTCCTTGACAGTGAATGCTTCTGTAAAGATCATATTCAGGAAAGACACAAACTCTCAATGTACCATAAGGCCAAGGGCTGTTGCAAATAGTTTAATAAAAGAAAAAAAAATCTGTTCAATGAAAACATTTCACAAGTAAATATGCATCCACTCTGAAAGAGATATCTTAAACAAACATACACAGAGATACCATTTGGGCCATAATACATGATGGCAATAGTCCCATGCATTTCTTCTGTTCCCAAACATCAGGCAAAATTGGAAGCAGTACAAGATATTGGAAATTATAAGCATGCTTTTCCTACTTAACTAGATTTTTATTAGTCTCTAAATACATGGCATCTGATGTTTGCATCTAGGTTCTTCCTTGTGGGAGGAATGTACACTCTTGCAGACTTTAACCATTGATCGCTCAATGAGAACTATCCCAATTGCTCTGCTCAACCCACTTAGCACCTTTAAAAGTCTTTCCATGGATTTGGTGATTAATGATGATTGATTTTTTTCTTGCCAGCTTAATCGTCACACTTGAGCAGGACTGATGTAAAGCCAGCTGTGCTTAATTAGCCCAGAGGACTTAGGAACCATATTTTAAAGACAGGCTTGTAATGGAAGAACTGTTCTTCACTCTGCTGTCTGCTGAGGTAAAGCCAGACATGCAATAGTCTTTTTCACTAGGTTCAAGGAATAGGATTGGGAAATGCATGTTATATGAAGTGGACATAGGTTCTCACTATATTTAGACAAAGTATTATCTTTCAGAACATGCATAATAAAGAGAAACAGCTCAATATGAATCTATTCCTCTGTGATATGTTACTTGTTGATTACTTATAACAAATATGGCATTTGAAACAATTTTTATTTACTTATTTGAGACAGAGATAAACAGAGAGAAAGAAGCAGACAAATAAGGACACACCAGGGCCTCCTGCCACTATAAATAAACACTAGACTCATGCGCTGCTTTGTGCATCTAGCTTAACATAGGTACTGGTGAACTGAGTCTGAGTAGTCAGGCTTTGCAAACAAGCTCCTTTAATTGCTGAGACCTCTCTCCAGCCCAGCATATCTGTTTTATGTTTTTGATGCCTTTAAATTTCTTTACTACTAGCTTAAAATGTAAACTTACTCTCCTTGAAAATATTCCACATTTATAATGTTGTTTTCTTTTATTCAGGATGGAAATATAAAGGATTAACTTTCTCTTTCCCTCTCTCCTTTATTGTAATTATCTTCCCTGATCAATAAGGAAATTATTTCTGAACTTAGCCCATTCTTGATTAATTGAGAAGCTTCACATTAACTTCTGTTTCTAGTAAGTATAGTGCTTAAATAATTACTTTATTTTATATTCACAATATAAAAAGATCCAAGAGTCTTCCTAGCTTTGGTTTCAATTCCAGGAAGCAACTGGTCTGAGTCACATGTGAAATCATTTCATGGGAAAGCATGTTCTTATTTGTTCTTTCCTTAACATAAAAAGCACAGAGGACCTTTATGAGGATAAGATATTCAGGTCAAAATTTTCATGGAATAGAAAAGGTACAAATACAGGTGGACATTTCTGGAACTTGTGGAAACATTCATATGCAGAAGTCATAAACAATGACTTATTATTTAAATGAATAAACAAATAAATCCTTTATTGAAGGGTTTCATTCCATAGTGTTGAGCTTTTTATGAGGAAGATTTGAGGGAGAATTGTACCCAGGGTTATCCCAAGTTTAGAGAAACCACCCAGGTAACAGGCCCAAAGTTAGAGAAAGCACCCATGTGGTAGATCTAGAGTATAAGGGATACATCAGTGGTGGATTCTTAGAAGATGATGAGTCCACACACAAAAACTGTGAGCAGCAGTGAAATCTGTTATACTGTAAAGAGAAACTATTAAAGCGAAGACAGATCTGTGGACATTGTACAATTGCCCAGTACCACCTCAACACCAGCATAAGCCACAGAAATACATGTGCACAGTTCAGCTGATTTTTCCCGCGTGTGCATATAGCTGTCAGTTGCCATGTTTTGAGAACCCATAGAGAAATTTCAACAATACCTCATCTCTTTTTTCTTGTTAGACCCTTTTTATTCCACTTTTCTTCTTTTTTTACTACAGCCAAAGCATAATTGTTGAATTTTTTGTTGAATTCATCCTTTTTTGATTCTTATGATAGTCCAGGAAGATTTAAACTCTCCTGAATGCTAGGATTATAGGAATCAGCCATCATACATCACCATCTTCTTTTTCAAAAATAGAACTTACTTACATTTTTATCTTGTATTACTTTTTGATTTTAATTTTACTTTTGAACTTTCTAGTTATTAAAATCATTTGATATTGTTATTTCTTCTTTGTTTTATTTTTATAACCTTCCTCTTTTCTCTCACCCTCCATGGCCTTTGTCTCTATTCACCTTTCTTTTCTTTCATTTATTTAATGTTGCGTCTCTTCTATTTTCCCCTTTGCCCTGCCACCTTATTTTCATTTCTGACTTATTTAGTATTTCCACCTTCATTCTAAATAATTTAAAAATGCACATCAACATTGGTTTGGCCATTTTCTGTTTTATAGTCATTAATGATATATTAGTGAACTTTAACTTGTGTTAAATATATTTCTATATTGCAT
>PVHP010047711.1:0-12912 GCA_004024765.1 Zapus hudsonius | reverse complement strand
TTGTTGATCATTTTCTCCTGGGAGCCTGTGCAGTGCCTTCCAGCACTGCACTAACTGCCTTCTGGGGGCTGGATACTGTTCCGGACGTTGAAGGGTCTCTCGATGCTGATCAATGGCATTCTGTGGTTTCTTCATCAACAGGGTTTTGCTTCAGGACTGGGGAGGGCACTCAAGAGCTTTGACAGAAATCTGTCTTGTTGTTGGAATCTCATGAGTCGCTTTGGTCAACAGCTTACTGAGGGAAGGAACCGTTGGTTGGAACCAGGGGTTGTCAGGATGATATAATTATTCACAGGCTTAGACTATCTCCCCTAATATTCATGGCCCCTCTTGCCAGTCTACACTCACTACTTTCTCAATAGGTTAGTGTTAGCTTATTTACACTTATTGAATTTAGGATCCTCCAGCCATAGAGAGTGGGAATTAGAAATACTTTCCTGATGACTAAACTTCAAAGGGATATCTCCCAGGTTCTTGAGCAAGACACTCCTGGTTTATGAAACTGTCAAGAGGATGTGAGGTTAAATTTAATAGGGGTAGAGAAGGATTTCACAATTACAAGTTTCTAAAGTAATACTCTTTATAAAAAGAAGTCAGGGATTTGTAGAAAGGAAAAAATACTGAAAAGTTTAGTCAAGCTAAGGGAACTATGAATGCCTCACACTGCATGATGTTCCTTTAGGCAAGTTTTCTAAAAAGAAAGTCAAATACAACATGTTCTAAATGGCATGTGAAAGCTAAAACATGTGGAGTGCACAGAAGTGGAGATAGTGGCAGTCATTAGAGGTTACAGATGGTGAGTGGAGGGAGGAGCGAGAATGGATAAAGAGAGTTCCCAGAAGGAAGAAGAACTTCTAATTATCTGTAGCAAAATATGGTCACTACAGTTTGTAGCAATTTATCATAATTATATAAATAACTAGAAGAGAGGATTTTGAATGTTCCCAATACAAAGGATAAATGTTGAAGGTGATGGTTGCTGCAGTTCATGTGATCTGAATTTATAAGGTGTTCATGTACTGAAATATAGTATAGTTTATATGTATGTACAAGTATAAGATGTAAACTGGAACACAAAAAGAGTTTGTTCAGTTTTCCAAGAGAAGATGCTGGAGGGACACTGCAGGAGGAAGGTCATCTGCTATTGTGTCTTGGTTCATGATGTACCGCTTAGATGGAATGTATAAATATATATCTAATGGATGTATTTATTACACATGCCTAGAATTCATCCATCATTGATATTGTATCCCCAAAGTGTCAGGTATTCCTTTCCTAGCCCTCCTTATACGGATATTCTGTGGTCTAAATTTCCTAACAATGCCCCGAGCTGTCACTCATCCATCCTGATTGCTTTCTGGAGTATTTATTCCTATTTTTCTCAGAATTGCAAAACTGTCCTGCCATACAGTGCCTTCAACAAAACTTTCGCTGATGATTTCAATACCCTACGTTAGGGAGATAACCTCTTTCCATTTACTCTTCAAACTAAGAATCCCAAGAGGAGTCTCCCTATATCTTATAGCTACTACTTTATCCATATATTCTTTTGTTTAGCTTTTTTCCTGTTTAAATCAAAGTGGTTCTAGCTCTGATTGGATCTAGGCAGCTACAGGATCCTTAATCACTTTATATGCTTCTCTAACTAGAGATTCTCCAGAGGTGACTTATTGCATCATACTTGGATTGATGTCACACAATATTTGAGATAAATATTTTATGAGGACATAGGCATTACTGTTGCTCGTTGTTTCAATCCACAGTTGATTGGTCTGACTGCTTTCAGTCTGTGGTACATGGAGAAACAAGAGAAAGGTAGCTTAATAATATTATTTATTTATTTATTTATTTTCAAGGAGAGAGAGAGAGAGATGACTTTTATAGGTAGTCTGTATGGAATAGAGGCTCAAAGAGATCAAAGAGATGCTATCTTGCCTGCCCAGGCAAAACTAGAACTTTCATCTGATCCAGTCTCATCCTACATGGTACAAGCAATTTCTGAGCAACAATGCTCCATCTACTTCTTCCCCAGCTCAATGAACCTAGGTGGGCTGACCTCTCAGGAGTCATCTCCTGAGTCCATGAACCAATCATGTGTCTTCGTGACACACCTGAGTCTGATGTTAAGGTCCATCCCACTTTAGATGTCAGATCCATATACAGGTCCAGAGATGAGTGTATAAGATCTCTCTCCTATCTCGACCTGCATCATCCCATGTTTTTTTCACCTGATCACCAGTAATTTAAGTCCCTCTCTCCTTTTTCACCCTGGCTGGGATAGTGGGGGTGGAGGTGCTTATTTTTGCCTGGGTATTTTCCCGCTTGCTTCTTACATGTATCTGTTTCCAGATGCTTTCTTGATCTGCAAACATGAATGAATTTCATCTAAGATTTATTATCTGATCTTTTTTCTATGCCAAGGTGAAAGTCTTATGCTTTCATACTTCCCTCCTCTGTGTGTGTGTGTGTGTGTGCGTGTGTGTGTGTGTGTGTGTCTGTGTGTCTGTGTGTGTGTGTGTGAGTGCATATGTGCATCTTCTGAATTTTTTGGCCCCAGCACCCATGTTCGGCCTTCCACATCTGTTCTAGTTGGCTTCTCCCCTGGACTATCTCTCCATTCTCCCATCTTCCTTTAAGTTGGGCAAGAAAGAGAATTCTTTCCTGTTTTGAGTCTTTCAACTCTTCCCCAATATATAATTTCTCCTTAAATAAGCCTCATAATTCATAGTTTACCATAAGAATTTGTTTTCTCAATTCTTTGTTAAAATGGATAAGAACCTAAAAGATGGATTCAAAAGTTGGTCCAAACTTCTGTATCAGTAACTCGTAGTGAGAGTTTGTAAAAGAAAATCCTGTTCATCATATGATGGCTGAAAAATGCAACAAGAAAAAGGCTGGGCCCAAAGTTACAACCTCCCTTTTAATGGCACACTTGCCCTGGGCTCATCTCCTGAAGGTTCTGCCTTCTATTAACACCGACAGTTAGGAACAAAGCCTTCAAATCAGATCGTCAGAGAACTTTAAATCAAAAGACTTCCTCATTGGGTATATGCCATGTTCTCTTAAATGCATGAATAGCCTTAAGAGTATGATGCCCAGTAAATATCCCTGAATGGTTCACAGCTTTGGAGAATAGAAAAAAAGTAAAATATTCACAAAGATCTAGCAATGAGGGCAAAAATTAAGACTAATGAGTCTACAAAAATCTAGAATAGTCTAGAAAGTAAGTCCCTAATCTGATTGTGTTTTAGAAGCTTTTAAAAAACCAACAAAGCCTGCTACATACCAATTAAACTTAAATCTCTTTTTTAATATTTCATTCAGACAGAAAGCATGCCGGGTATAAACAACTTCCAGATGTCTGTGTGTCAGTTTGTGCATCTGGCTTTATGTGGAGACAGAGGAATATAACCTCGGCCCACAGGCTTTGCAAGTAAGCAACTTTAACTGTTGAGGCATTTCCCCAGCCTCTAACTCTAAATTTATAGAGGTAAGATAATGGTACTTTAGATGAGATTGGGAGTGTCAAAGGTTGTATGTCCATAGATGACAATAATATTTTAAATGCCTCCAGGTGATTCTGTTATACAGGCGGAGTGAGAACCCTCCTCCACCTGGGACTCACTGCCAGTTTGGTATGTTATGCTTTTTACACTCTTAATCATTGAATTATCTTTCTTACTTAAAATAGAAGGCAAATGGACAAAAAAAGAAGCCCTCAATGGCATCAAAGTGCTCCTGTTGCTATTTTCTGTTCTATTATTAAACTCATTATGCTTATAATCCATTCACCAAAACCTGCTCTTGCTAATAGTCATGGCTCAGAATTATAGAGCATGTGAATTGCAACTGAAATGCTAAGCTTGCCATTTCTGTTGGTGGTGGGGTTGAAAAGCCCTCCAACAAGTAAATAGTGCCCTCATGAAGATGAGAAAAAATTCTTCAGATAGTGACCTTTGAAGGGTAGGAAATGACTTTTGGGAGAAATTTTCTTTAGCAGTTTAGATTGTTCATTTAGAAAATGCCACCTCTCCACTGAGTAAAGCCATGTTCTAAATGAAATTATTTTATATTTAGTTTGAACTTTATACAAGCCGTTTGGCTGCTCCTGATATAGCATGTAGTGAGAAGCAAAAAGAGCCTGACACTGTTCTCAGCACTTGAGCAAAAAATGACTGAATATACCACATCTAAGTGCCAATATATTTTTCAAGTGTCATGGTATGTTTCTTTTATTTTTTCCACAAAAAGTCAAATGTGCATCTATAGAAAACCTGAGATTGCTACACAGTTAAAGGAGCAATATCTGATTTGATTCCCCAGTTTCCACATAGAGACAGATACACAATAAGGTACACAATTTAGTGCATGTTTCCGGAGATGTTTGCTGTGGTAAAAGGCACTGTTATGCCCACTTTTTCTTCTCCCCCCCTCCTTAAAAATAAATAAATAATTTTTAAAAGTGCTAGACAGAAAACCTAAACTATAACACTATGTAGTTATTTACTGTAAGTAAAGGAACGCAAGACATATTGTTATACTTATTTTACATTCTTTTTAATAAACTTATTTATTGTTAATAATAATTAGATCATGGTATGAGCATGTCTTATGGTAGTACCCCCATTTCCATCCTCTCTGTCCCTCCTCAGTGGGATTGCTAGATGTGTTCATAGAATATGGGGTTTATGAATTGTACACAAGGTGGCTTTTTTTTTCTTTGAATGTTGTCGTTAAGGGGGGCCATGTCTCAGGATATTCTTCCCCAACATGGCTCTTACAGTCTTTGCACCCGCTCTTGCATAAAGTTCCCAGAGTCATGGTGGGTGAGTTATAAGTGTAGATCTTGAGAGTCTCTGGATTTGTGCTTTGGCTTGTGTTGTGTATCTTCAGGGTCTGTCTTCATTACCCTTTCATAGGTTATCTGACTTGCTGTGGAGGTAGCTCTCTTGCTTAACTTGCCACTTCCTCAAAGATTTCATTTGGGCTCTATATAATGATAAGTTAGGAGTGGTTGTTTTCCTGCCTGGGTGTCAGCCATCATCTCATGTCCTGTTGGTGAAGTTCGGTTGTACACAGTTCTCAGAGTCTTCTGAAAAATACAAATAGAATCTCAAACTAAAATTAAGGTCAGTATGGTTTAAGTGAGACAAATGTTGTTGATTTAGTGAGATTCCAATGAGTTTAGCCTTTCTATAGATCTCCAGAGAGTGTGAGTTTCTCCTTGGAGTCTGGGTTGTTGGTCTCCATAAGATTTTGCCATGGATCCCAGTTCCAGTTAAGAGTTCCTTACCACTGAGCATATCTCTTAGCCAATCAGCAAGCCATTGATTACCCACCTAGGTTTAGTGCCACTATTGCACAGATGAGCACTTCTCGGCTTGCTGGTCTTTGTCATATAGCAGTGTCCTCAGCATTCTCATAACATTGTTCAGTGTTATATATCAGTGACCTTTGTTTTCTCTGCATATCATTTGCTAATTTCTGCTGGCAGCTCATGTAATGCCTCCAGCACTATACAGGCTACCACCTGGGAGCTGGTTACCTTTCTGAATCTAGCAGGGACTCTCATAGTTGTGTGATGACAGTCTGTGTTTTCTTCATCAATAGGGTCTTAACTTTTGCCTCAGGTGGGTACTCAAGAGCTTTGATATAAGCCTGTCTTGTTTTGGGAACCTTGTAGGTCTCTTTGATCAATAGCTGGGATAGGGAGTTAGAGGGTAGAGCAACTTGTCTTTGGGTTAGGCTTCCTTCCACCCTATTCAGAGCCCATTTTATCAGATGATGCCCCCAGGTTCCTTGAAAGCTTGCTGTAGGAAAGTAAGGATTTTATGGTTTTGATTCTTTTCATCTATTGTTGTTGTTTTTTTTTTTAAATGATTAAAGGATTGTCATTCTGACTGGAGTAAAGTGGAATCTCATTGTTGTTTTGATTTGCATCTTCCTGATAATTAAGGATGATGAGCATTATCTTAAGTGAGAATTAGCAGTTTGTGTTTCCTCCTCTGTGAATTTTCTATTGAGATCAATGTCCCATTTGGTAATAGGGCTGTTTGACTTTTTTAAATTTAATTATTTGAGTTCATTGTAAGTTCTAGATATTAGACCTCTGTCTGTGTTATAGCTGGCAATGATTATCTCCCATTCCGATGGTCGTCTATTGGCTCTGAGTATGGTATGTTTGTCTATACAGAAGCTTTTTAACTTGATGAGATCCCATTAGTTAAGTGATTCTTGTACTGCCTGGGCTACTAGAGAACTTGAGAATTCCATTCTTTCTTGATATATTCAACAAATATTCTTCATGTATCTTAGGTGATATTTAAATTGGCTGGGTTTCTGAGTTCTTGTATGTTTGTACTGCTAATTTTACTTAGTAAAGGTGTCAAATTCTTGTCTTTCAATTATTTCCCTCATTTTGTCTGAAAAAGTCCTTATTAAACAAATGGTCCTTCTATAATGATTCTGAAAGTCGGCATCATAGTCAATGATACTAAACAAGGCAAATACATCAAAATATGGATGACCAAGAAAGTCCCCTTTCACCTATGCTATGAATTTATGGATAATGTCTTAAAAAGGAGCAATTTGTTGGATGAGAGTTTAGTGGGAATCCAGAGTGGAAGTAATGTTTATAAAAAGGAAACCTCAATCCTCTAATGTCTTCATGATTAATAATATTTTTTCTTTGTAGACTAAGGAGTCTATCTTTTAGATAGTATATGAAATCTTGAAGCTATGTAATGAGTAGGAAAATTCAAGGGGAAAACTAGAAGAATTTAGTCATTTACTTTAAGACTACTGGTTAAAATAGACAACATACACACAGAGAGAAAAATGTGGGTTCTGTGATATTCATACAAAAGGAAAAATAAAAGGAGATATTATTAAGGGTTACCTATGAAAAGTCAATGAATTTTTTTTCAAGAAAAAAAGAAAACCCAGTCAATAATTAAGGTATAAAAATATTGACACAATTTCATTGATAATTACATATCAGATGGTTGAGTTTAGATGTCAAGATTTTTTTTTTTTTGGCAAAATAACAAATTAGCTTCCTATTGCTTCTATAACCACAAACTTCTTAATAAATTATCAAAAGTTTAGTTGTAGTACTGAAGCTGTAAGTCTAAGATCAAAATGTCTGTGAGGCTGCTTCCTTTGGGAAGTTCTTGGGAAACATATATTTAATGCTTTTCTCCATGATTCTTAGGCTGCAAGCCATCCTCCATTCCAAGAAGTTGTGTTAGATCTCCAGTTGGTCAGTTAGGGTTGATTCATCTCCTCTTTTGGTGTTCCCCATCATCTTGGTCCCTGTTAGGGTCCACAAATCTTTCCAGTGAAGAACACTATTCACATATGCAAAAGCAAGCACGTTTATCGCGAACCAGCATGCAGGGGTCCACCCTCTAGCAAGAAGGTGACCCTGAGTGGAGCTCACAGGCTCCTTTTAAAGCATAAAACCTTAGAGCGGGAGATTTGAATTACATCACAGCAAATCACATCACACAGCAGGAAAATCATAACACAATCTTTTAAAATGATTAGTGCAGCCAGTAGAGGGAACTAACTATGCAAGGGTGATTGTCTAATTCACGAGGTTGATGTGCTCTAAAGTGATTGGTCCCCTATTGCCTCATCTGTTTACTTTGGGCCATAGGTCTGTACATCCTTGCTAAGGTAACCAGAAGGCCAGAAGGCTTGAACTCTGTGTTTACTGATCTGCTTCCCTCCAGTAAGATAACCTCTGGTGATGGAGGATAACCTCTGGCCATCTGCTGTTTGCTCATAGTCATTGAATGACTAGGTCAGGGAAAGAATTCAGCACAGCACCTGTTAACTATTTTGGCCTCCCATTCCTTTCCATTTACGGCTTTTCAGTCCCATTGGTGGGATTAGGTTGTTCACAGTTCTCCTGGATTTCTGAAAAACATAAACAGAGTCTCCAACAGACAGTGAGATCAGTATTGGTTAAATAAGACAAATCTTGTTGATTTGGAGAGATTTTAATGGGTGTGCCCTTTCTGTAGGCTTATGGTTAGTGGGGATTTCCCTTTGGAGATCAGGGTCTTCTTCTTAAGAGTTCGCCTTAGATCCTTGTACCAGTTGAGGATTCCTTGCCCCTAAGTGGATCTCATAGCTAATTAGCCAGCTGTTGATTACCCACCTAGCTTGAGCACCACTACTATACAGATGGGCACTTCTTATCTTGCTGGTCTGTGTATTCTGCCTTCTCAGGCCATCAGTCAGTGTTGTATAAGGATGTCCCCTGTTGGCCTGATTCCCCTGGAATATAATGTAACACCTTCAGGCACTACATGGGCTTTCCTTTTGGGAGCTGGTTTTATTTCTGGCTTCAGGAGGGTCTCTTTTGTTATGTGCTAGCAGTCTGTGGAATCTTCAGCAGTAGAATATTATCTTTTGTCTGAGGTGGATATTCAAGAGCTTTGACAAAATCTTGTTTTAGGGACCTCTTAGGTCACAGATCAATAGCTCATTGTGGAAAGTAACTCACTATTAGACCTGGGCAGGGATACATAGGCCGGGGTGCCAGGGCCATTTATCTTTGATTTAGGCTTTACCCACCCTAACTGGTGCCCTTGTACTATGCCCCCAGTTATGTCTAAGACTTATTGTAGAAAACAAAGGATTCTATGGTGTCAATTCATTATGGGGGATTAGATTAGTGTGTAGGTCTTTCCTCTGCCTCCCCACAATTCCTTCCATCTTCTTTATCTTCTGAATTTCATGCCAGGTTTGTTTAATGTTCAAGCTTGTCATGATTAGGTACCACAGATGAGGGAGAATGTGTGATGTTTGTCTCTCTGTTCTTGAGTGAGTTCACTGAATATGATATGCTCCAAGTCCATCCACTTTTCTTTAAATTTCATTATGTCATTTTTTCCTTTCAGCTGAGTAGAATTCCATAGTGTATAGGTACCATAACTTTGATATCCATTTGTCCAGTGATGGGCATTTGGTTTGATTCTAATTCTTAGCTATTATGAAATTGAGCTGATATGAACATGAACAGAACTAAACCTGAACAGATAAAGCTCCTAAATAAACCTATCACATCCACCAAGATTGAAAATGTAATAAAAAAAAACCTACCCAAAAGGAAATTTCTTTTTGCCTAAACTTGGTTCTGGGCACTTTCCTGCTTGTTTCTTTATGTGTGAGTATCTTTCCCAGGACCTTTACCTGGGAAAGAAGCTCACACCTGTGATGGAGATTTGTTCAATCTATCTTTGTCTTTCCCATCTAGGCTGGAAATGGAAAAATTTACTTTGATAATTTACCCTGAATTAAATCTCATAATTCATAATTTACACTTCTCTAATGCTGTATTTTCAATTCTTTGATAAATTGGACAAGGACTCAAAGTTGGTGTTCGCAGGCCTGGTTCAGAGTAGTTCTTACATATTTATGTGGATGTCTTCCAACTCCAACCCCATATCGATATTGTTCCCATTTGTACTTTTATTTTGTTATTTCCTCTCCTTCATCTTACTCACTCTTCTTTCTTCCCTCTTCTATTAACCTTTTTCACTAGTTCATTTTTAAATTTCTGTGTGTTATTATTTGACTTTATTTTGAATACTGCTATTTATCATCACTTTAAATGGAGGATTGGCTCAAATATCCATACCAGTGATCACTGTGTTTATTAAAATTATCTTCTAAAGCATTTGATAACATAGATGTGGCCTAGAAAAATCCTTTAGAATGTGACAAATAACAGCCCTTCCACTAATTGGCAGTCTGCACTTTTGTTTCAATTATCTCACATAAGACAGGGATAATTATAGTGCTTAACTCATAGTCACATTATGTAAACCATTGTGTCTAACAGCTTTGAAGATACTTTGTAGAAAATATATTCATGTAACAGTATGTATTTCAAAAAATTCAAAGGTAGCATAATTTCTTGATTATTATTCTATTAGATTATCCATGTATCTTAATCTATACTTAAAGAAATATAACAATAGATAACTTTTAGTATACAAATTTTCTTGTTTGTTAGATATCTACAGCCATACCAGTCTGCACAAACCTGATCTCATGTGATCAAAGAAGCAAAGTATGGTTGGATCTGGTGAGTAATTTAATGGGAGAAATTTTAATGTTCCTTTTATATACTAGAGTGTATATATGTTAATTTCTAAGAAATAAAAAAATGTAATCAAATTTAGACTTAAAGTGCTTTTGGAACTATTTTAACAAATAGAAATGAATAAAAAAGTACTTGTCCATAAATCTAATGTTTCTGAATATATTTTAAAGCATGTGACCTGGGAAACAACTGCTTCCTAGAGAAGTTGCCATGAAAACAAAATATAGAAAGAGCTGAACTAAACATGCTTCCTCTTATTTTTGTTATATTTTCTGTATCAATAACGGAAGACACACTTTTCTCCACTCATCATAAGAAGCGTAAATTGGTAGTCAATAACTGTGCTGCAAAATAGAAATAAATATTTCAACTATTGATGCAGAAACAGCTCATGCCTGAAAGGGGAATAAGATATAGAGCATGGCTTGGAATCATCAATTCAGGTTTCCCTGAAAGACATATTTAACTGTGGAACTGGTTACATGAGATTTCATTGGTTACAGAGCAAAGAAAGTCCTAAACCAAAGCATTTATCAAATACATTGGTAGAACCACAGGTAGGTGGATTACAGTAAAGCAGATAAAACCTGCTAAAGGTTTCTCAGATTCTATCTGAAGACATTAGCCTTTGGATTATTGGAAGGTAATGGTCTTTGAAGTTAATTCATAAAGATATCAGGTCAGTCCCAGAGATGGACAATGAAGACATTCAAAATGATAGAAAATAGTCTCTGCTCTGTCACATTTTTTATTTCAATAATTACATTTAATTCTAAGCCCTTGCAGAAACCTAATACATTGTGTCTTTTTTTTTTTCCAGGGAACATCACTTTATCCTTTGCTTTATTGGTTAAACACCACATTCTGTGCATGCAGAAGCAAAGGTTTTATTTACTGCCAGAAATGCTCAGTCCTAGGATCTGCTCTGTATGAGGTTAGCAGGCAAGAAAGACATGTACATGAGAAAGAAATAGTACAGCAACTAAGGAAGTAATCACTGTGCCATATCAAATATAATAGCCTTTAAGATAAAAATCAGACTTCTTTTTAATATACTATGTATCAGACATACACTTGAATGTGACATTCTGGACCTGTTATGTCTAAAATTAAATAGTCAAGAATATAGCATGATATTAAAAAAAAGTAAAGGCAGTGTTTGGGAGATAGCTTAATAAGTTAAAAGTGCTTGTTTGCAAAATTTGCCAGGCTGAGTTAGACTCTCTAGTACTCACATAAAGCTAAAGGCACAGCACTGTGCACATGGCTTGAGTTTGTTTGCAGCAGCAAGATGCCCTGGCATGCCCATGCCCATGATTTCCATTATTCTCTCTCTCTCTCTCTCTCTCTCTCTCTCTCTCTCTCTCTCTGTTTCAAATAAATACATTTTAAAATATTTTTAGTAAGAAATGAAGGCCATAGCTAAGGAAAACAGAGATTTTGATATAACCAAACCATCATATTCTTCAACAAACTGACTACATGTTTCTTTCCCTGTGTTAGTACGACTCAATGAAATATTCTAATTTATATATTTGAAATAATTTATTATCTTCTAATTTTAGTTTTTTGTCTGGCCAGTTTAATTAAATTCTGTAGGTTTAAATTCATGTGGAAAGTCGAGTTCTGACTTTCTGACTTTAGACAAGATTGATCTTTAATTTTTTAATTATAATAACATATATGTGTGACAAGTATTTTTTCGTTCTTCTATTTTGGTACAATAATTAGGTTCTAGTTTGTAGAATAAACATTGTCAAATAGAGAAGAATTTGATAGCAGTATAGTATCATCTTAATTTAGCATTTTTTTTTCTTTTTTCTGTGTACCAAATATAACTAGTGAAAGAGATAGAAACAAGATATCAGACTGGTAATAAATTAGGATTTACATAGATTTATCTAGGCATGTCAAAATTTCATTCCTCAATTCATAATCAGAAAGGAAAATGGATGCTAATAGGAGTGATGATATTTATAATATTTCCCATTTACTTCTAATTTATATACTAGGAATAATATGTGTATGTATATACATAATCCAAACTAACTATATTATATATTTCCTTAAAGATGGCTCATATAGCTCTTGCCAATTTTTTAAAAATAAAAGACCAGTAATTATTACATAAGGACATAATGGATTTTTATTTCATATTTTTACAAAGGGGGTAAATTTTAGGCATAGGAAAAGGAAAAGGAAACATTTTGGCTAAGGAAGACTAATGATTTAATCAATTTTTTTTTAAAAATTCCATTTATTCATTTTCAAGCAGAGGAGAGAGAGAGAGACAGAGATAGAGAGAGAGACAGAGAGAGAGAACACCAGGGCCAGCACCTTGTGGGGCTGGCCTACGTGGGTCCTGGGGAATCGAACCGGGGGCCTTAGGCACTGGAGGCAAGTGCCCTAACCGCTGAGCCATCTCTCCAGCCCATGATTTAATCAATTTTGGCAATTAATTAGTATTAATTGTTTACTTAACCTCCAGTCAAAGGATTAAACATCATTGGCACAATGAAGAGATTGCATAAGTGACCAAATTTTACAAAGTTTTAAACATTTGTTCATTAAAATGTTTTTTATGATTACTATATAATTTATCAGGAATGGTATAAGAAGAAATAATTTTATTTAAATATAATCTCCTCACCACTAATTCAGTGAAATTTTAATAAGCGAAAACTTTAAACCAGTAGGAAAAAAATACAAGTGAACATTTTTAAAATATCTTTGTGTCAGAGACTGTCAGCCACAGGCCACCGGGATGAATCTCCAAACCAGGCACAGTTTGG
>PVHP010047710.1:0-12006 GCA_004024765.1 Zapus hudsonius | reverse complement strand
GGGAGGCAGAGGTAGGAGGATCGCCATGAGTTCAAGGCCACCCTGAGACTAGAATGAATTCCAGGTCAGCCTGGGCTAGAGCGAGACCCTACCTTGAAAAACCAAAACAAACAAACAAACAAACAAACAAACAAACAAAAAAACAACCTCACCGCTTGCCTGCCTGCAGATGAAAATTCCCTCAGCCTAAATCACTAGACTGGGTTGATCTCATTCTTTACTACCTTGTTGGAAAGAGTGATAATATTCACAAAAAGGACCCTGAAATGTAAAAATTTAAATTAGGCAATTGCTTGAGTTTAAAAAGTCATAAAAAGTCAACCCCTGCTAGGTATAGTAGCTCATGCCTGTATATCACAGCTTTGGGGAGTCTGGGGCTGAAGGATTACTGTGAGTTTGAGGCCAGCCTGGGCTACAGAGGGAACATCTCATACAAACAAAACAAAAATCAACTCACCATGCTTGTGCCCCTTCAAGAGAGCATCTCTCTCATTTTTAAACTCGCAGCTCTTGCGGCATCTCATTCTGTCACCCTTCTTTGTGAGCTGGCATTACCACTAAAAGCTCTTAATATATTCCTTACTGGTTAACGAAAGTGCTATTTTTTTTGTGTGTTTTTTTCATGATAGGGTTTCACTCTAGCCCAGGCTGACCTGGCACTCTACTACCAGGCTGGCCTCAGAACTCCTACTTCTGCATCCCAAGTGCTGGGGTTAAAGGCATGCCCACCAAGCTTGGCCCAGCAAAAAAATGAGTATGGGCACAGCAGGGCCTGCAAATGAACTCCAGATGCATGTTCCACCTTGTGCATCTGGCTTTATGTGGGTACTGAGGAATCGATCCTGGTTGTCAGGCCTTGCAAGCATGCGCCTTTATCTGCTGAGCCATCTCTCCAGCCCCAAGAATCTAAAAAGTAATAATAATAATGAAAGCTGGTGCTCTGCTAACTTTCTCCTTTTTTGTAATTAAATTAAATTAATTTATTTGAGAGAGTGAAAAAGGCAGACAGGGAGAGAGAATGGGCACGCCAGGGCCTTCAGCCACTGCAAACGAACTCCAGATATATGCACCACCTTGGGCATCTGGCTTTATGTGGGTACTGGGGAATCTAACTTGGGTCCTTCTGCTTTGCAGACAAATGCCTTAACCGTCAACCCAAGAATCATAATTCTATATATATATACTTACTTATGAAAGGGGAGGAAGAGGCAGACAGAGAAAGAATGGGCATGCCAGGGCCTCCAGCCATTGCAAACAAACTCCAGACACATGTGCCACCTTATGCATCTGGCTTTACATGGAAACTGGGGAATCGAACTCAGGGTCCTTCTGCTATACAGGCCAATGCCTTAACCACTAAGCCATTGTTGTGGTCCGAAGTCGAGCACTCCTCAAAGACAGAAGACACACATGATAATGCAAGTCACACAGGGAGGTTTATTTCCAGCATGCTGGAAGGTCCGTGTCTTGGCTCAAAAAAGTTGAACCTCTGACCCAGGACTCCCTTCTGCCTTCTTTACTAGGTTTTATATGTTTGAGTTTACAGGCATGAGACATTTCACAGTTATCTATTATTTTTATGGACAGGTTGCTCGTTTGAGGTTACAAGCATGGACACTTCACAGTTATCTACTACTTTCATGGCACACAGGTGGCTCATAACCGTTTAACTCGCATCCTGGCCACATCTAAGTGGTCACTCTAATCTCATGGCAACCATCTGGTTGTCTATTTACAGACATTCCTTTAAACTCAGACCTTCTTTACCAGTGGTGATTCTCTTTCTTCTGAGAAGGGAGTAGGGGCTTTTCATCCATTTGTCCCTTTGATCTGTCAAAGCTAATTATGATGGTGAGTTGCCTGTTCCCAACACTATCTGTCCAGCCCAAGAATCTTAATTCTTTTTTTTTAAATGTATTTGTTTGTTTATTTACAAGCAGAGATAGAGAGAAGAGCGAGACAGACAGAGAGAATGGGTGCTCCAGGGTCTATAGATGCATTGGAACTCCAGATGCATGAGCCACTTTGTGCATCTGGGTTTACATGGGTACTGGGGAGCTGAACCCAGGTCCTTAAGCTTTGCAGGCAAGCGCCTTAACTGCTGAGCCATCTCTCCAGCCCCAGAATCTTAATTCTTAATCCTTTTGCCTCAGCTCCCAAGTGCTGGAGTACATGTGTGTTTCAACGGGCCTGGCCTACCCAGGTCCACTGACCCCAATGCACAGGCCTGCCTCAGTCCTCTGCTTGGGATCCAGGAAAAGTCCACTCACGTTTAAATGCTAAGGAAACATGATAGTCTCCTTTCTGGAAGACAATTAAAATAAGCATGGTTTATTATTAAAGCAAATTAATTTGAACTAGATGGCTGGGACAAGTAGAAAGAGAAAGTTTACTGTCAGGAAAATGGAATTTTAAAAATCAAAATTTGACTTCTGATCAAAAGAGAGAGACTAGGCAGACTCAGAAAGAAAAATGCTACATTCTCTCTCCTGTGTGAAATCTAGATGGTGGTGTGTAGAAAGGGGACCATGGACACAGTGGCACATGCCTATAATCCTAGCAACTTGGAGGCTGAGGCAGGAAGATGGCAAGCTTGAGTCTGCCTGGGCAAATTAGGGGGGGATAATCAAGGATTACAAAAGAGCTGATGTACTTCTGTGGTAGGGTACTTGCCTAGCATGCTCCAAGCCCCTGAGCTGCAAACAAGCAAATAAAAACCACGGTTTCTTTTCTTTACTGTCTTTAAAAAAATTTGTGGGCTGGAGAGATGGCTCAGTGGTTAAGGCACTTGCCTCCAGTGCCTAAGGCCCCGGGTTCAATTCCCCAGGACCCACATAAGCCAGACCCACAAAGTGGTGGCCCTGGTGCGCTCTCTCTCTCTCTCTCTCTCTCTCTCTCTCTCTCTCTCTGCTTGAAAAATGAATATAAAAAATAAAGAGCTTCCTATTTAAAAATAAATAAATTTATTTTCAACAACTTTCCTATGTTTACTGAGTTAGCAAGTGACAGTTCCTTTTTCTTTAATATTTTATTTATTTATCTGTAAGCACACACACACACAGAGAGAGAGAGAGAGAGAGAGAGAGAGAGAGAGAGAGAGAGAGAGAGAGAGAGAGAGAGCGCCCCCAAGAGAGATTGGGTGCAACAGGGCCCTTAGGCCACTGCAAAGGAACTCCAGACCATGCGCCTCCTTCGTGCATCTGGCTTTACGTGGGTACTAGGGAATTGAACTCCAGTTATTGGGTTTTGTAGGCAAACACCTTAACCGCTAAGCCAGCCCCTGGTTTTTTTTTTAGGCAGAGCAGTCTTGCCATATAACTCACTCTGGCCTTGAACATACTAGTAGCATGTAATCCATGCTGGCCTAAATTCTCAATAATCCTCCTGTCTCAGTCTCTGAAGTGCTGGGATTACAGACATATACCACCATGCCCAGCTGACCACAGCATTCCTGTTGGTGCGCAACCTTGTCTCCATGAACTTTTAGAAGGACTCTTGAAAGTACCACTGTGGTTCATTCCCCAGACTGTTATCTCAAACACCACACCCAGGAGGTGGATAAGCAGTACTCTGGACTGTCTTCCTTCACACTCTGTGTGGGCTGCTAAGAGATAAGACAACTCTAAATAGAGCAAGAGAAAAATGCTCCATGCAAGAAAGAACACCATACAGTGAGGAAAGTTTCTTAGAAGGCAGAGCTCACTTTACTTATAAAAACAAACAAACAAAAAAAAAGCACAGCCCTTCATTTCTGTAAGAGAAAACGAGCTGGTGTGGTGGTACATGCCTGTCATCTCAGCACCTGGGAGGTAGGAGGATATGAATAGCAAGACCATGGCTTTTAAAAAAAAAGAAGCCTGAGCCGAGGCGTGGTGGTACACGCCTTTAATCCCAGCACTCTGGGAGGCAAAGGTAGGAGGATCGCTGTGAGTTCAAGGCCACCCTGAGACTACATCCTGAATTCCAGGTCAGCCTGGAGTAGAGCAAGACCCTACCTCGAAAAGCCAAAAAAAAAAAAAAAAAAAAAAAAGGAAGCCGGGGGTGGTGGTACATAGCACTTGGGAGGCAGAAGAGGATCTCTGTGAGTTCGATGCCAGCCTAGAGCTACAGAGTTCCAAATCAGCCTAGGCTAGAGTAAGACCCTACCTGGAAAAAAATTTTTTTAAAGAAAAATTTAATAACTCATGTTCAATTTTCTATTATCTTGAGAAAAAAATGTAGCTGTGGGTATTATCTTCTTCATTTTTCTTTGGTGCTTGGGTTAGAATCCAGGGCTCCCCAGATGCCAAGGATGTGGTCTACCACTGAACTATGACTCCTTCCTGGATATCTCTTCATGTGCAAATTTTGTTGCTGTTGTTTTTGAGGCAGGGTCTAGCCCAGGCTGACCTGGATCTCTCACTGTAAACCCAGGCTGGCCTCGAGCTGTCTCCTGGGGGGGGGGGGGTAAAAGCATAGGGCCATCACACCTGGCTTCATCTGCAGATTGTTTTTTGTTGTTGTTAGTTTAAAGCTGGCCAAGCATGGTGGTACAGACTTTTAATCCCAGCTCTCAAGAGGCTGAGATAGGAGGATCACTGTGAATTCAAAGTCAGTCTGTCCTAGAGCGAGACCCTACTTCAAAAAAACAAATATATATGTTTGCTAGTGTGTGTGTGTGTGTGTGTGTGCGTGCATACATACATACCAGAGTCTCTTGCCACTGTGAATGAAATGCTCATCCAGCTTTATATGGGCAGCTAGGGAATTGAACTCACGCCCATAGGCCTTGCAAGAAAGTCTAACCAGAGCCAGGCGTGGTGGCGCAAGCCTTTAATCCCAGCACTCGGGAGGCAGAGGTAGGAGGATCACCGTGAGTTCAAGGCCACCCTGAGACTACATAGTGAATTCCAGGTCAGCCTGGACTAGAGTGAGACCCTACCTCGAAAAACCAAAAAAAGGGCTGGAGAGATGGCTCAGCAGTTAAGGCACTTGTCTCCAGTACCTGAGGCCCCCGGTTCAATTCCCCAGGACCTACATAGGCCAGATCCACAAGGTGCTGGCCTTGGTGCTCTCTCTCTCTCTCTCTCTCTCTCTCTCTCTCTCTCTCTCTCTCTCTCATCTTCATCTATCTCCTGTATCTCTCTGCTTGAAAATGAATAAATAAAATATTAAAAAAAAAAAGAAAGTCTAACCACTGAGCCATCTCTTCAGCTGCCCATCTGCAGATTTTAAGAGCTCCTGACCAGGGGGGAGATCACTTGCATTCTTTCAGACACTCACAATGACCGAGGCATTAACAAAAGAAATACACAATTACCAATCCTTTTCCAAATTCAATTTCAACTATTTCTCCCCAACTTTCCTGAGTATTTTAAAACAAAACTCCTAACATTTTATGCAGAAAATACATCCTTCTACAGTGGAAGTATGGAAACAAGGATCTTACTAGTCCTTCCTGCCTGTGGGAGAAATGGTTCTGAATGGGGTCAGCTGTTGCACACACATGGTTGGGGGCTGATGGTTTGGCTAAGAGCTCAGAGGAATGTGGAAAGAACATTCCTTGTTGGGAGGAGGGGCAGAGGTGTGACTAGATAATCAGGAGACCCTTAATTCATGAAAAGATGGCTATCCCCTGTGAATCCTCATCACAGAGTGGCTATTTAGTGATCGTGAGAACATGGTGCCACAGTGCAACTGTGGGGTCTGTCTTAGAGTCCACTCTGCACAGTGGACTCACGAAACAAAAGAAACACCCACCACAGCAGCAGAAAGTACACCCAGCCTGGGCTAGACCACAGGGCCTGCCCCTCATCATCAATGATATGGTTCTCTGTAGGACCCACACAGTTACTTGTGGAAAGTTGGGGCAATCTTCACAGAAGGGAAGATCATTTGTCCTCACCTGTGTGGGACACTGACTTCCTCCCTGCCAGGCCTCCGCTGCTCTCACTGCAGGTGCCCTTGACAGTGGGCATCCAAAACACCCAGTGACTGCCCCACCAATACCACCTTAATGAAATGCAGTGATCCAAGCAGCTTGGAGACACACCCTGACGTTGTCATGCCCCGAAGGGGCACCTGCTGTAAACCTGTGACTCATGTCAGTCACAGAGAAATGCTGACCCACAGGTAGAAATTACAAATAAACATAATACGAGCTTCTTTAATTACTTCATAACACACTTGCAAAACATTTTTCTCCCATCCAGCAACTGCTCTGTTGAAACTGAATTTCATCCCCAAGGGGAGAAGGCCTTCCACTGGAGTTCCAAGCCCTGACCCCACTGAATCAGAAGCTAGGCACGTCATTTCAGCCTCCTCCTACCCCAGGAAAGAGGACCACCGAGAATGTAGGTGCCATTTGAGGTCATTGCCACCATAGACACTCAGCAGGAATCACGCAACATCAACTCCCTTCCCTTCCCTTCTCTCATCCCCTTCCCTTTCCCTTCTCCCTTCTCCCTTTTCCCTTCCCTTCCCTTTCCCTTTCTCCTTATTCTTTTATTTTTTGAGGTAGAGTCTCTTAGCCCAGGCTGACTTAGAATGTTAGTCTCAGGCTGGCCTTGAAATCACAGCGATCCTCCTATCTCTCCTTCCCAGAGTGCTGGGATTAAAGGCCTGTGCCACCACACCTGGCAACTTTCTTTTTTAATTTGTTTTTGTTTGCTTGTTTGTGTGTGTGTGTGTGTGTGTCTTTTTCAAGGTAGGATCTCACTGTAATTTAGGCTGACCTGGAAGTCACTATATAAATAGTGGCCTCAAACTCACCGCAATCCTCCTACCTCTGCTTCCCTAGTCCTGGGATTAAAGGCGTGCACCACCACACTGGCTTAATTTGGGTTTTTGAGACAGAATCTCACTATATAGCCCAGGCTAGTCTGTAATTTACTATGTAGCCAACACTAATCTTTTAAAAAATAATTTAAAGCTGGGTGGGTGGCACACTCCTTTAAACCCAGCACTCAGGAGGCAGAGGTAGGACGACTGCCACAAGTTTGAGGCCAACCTGAGACTACAGTGAATTCCAGGTAAGTCTGAGCTAGAGTGAGACTCTACCTTGAAGGAAAAAAAAATTATTTGCAAGCAGAAGGAGAGAAGACAGTCAGACACATTCAATCTACACAGGATAAGCCAGTGAGACAGAAACTAACGATCTTCGACACAAAGACCCCTAAACTCACAACCTTAAAGCAGCCTTAATACTCATCCACCATGACTCAGGGACCTATGTGGAAGAGGGGGTGGAAAAATTGTAAGAGCCGTGGTGGGGGAGACTATCCAGAAGTATGGCACCCTTCAGTATCAACACACTTGGGCCAGGAGGACCGGGCTGAGTACTAGGCTATCCAGGGTCCTCTGCGACAGGACTGATCCAGAGGGCCCATGGAGGAGGATATATGATTGGGGATGGGGAAGGGGGCATTGGCGAATTGGGGATAACTCATTTTTTGCCCACTGAATAATGTAACTCATTATGGACAATAAATATATATTTAAGACTTAAAAAAAAAAGAAGACAGACAAAGAGATGCATATATGCTACTGTGAAAGGGTCAGGTGTCTGCAAAGAAATCCCTCCTCTTGAGTGGGAGGTACAACTTAGGGGCTAAAACTGATTGGTCAAATATGAACCAATCAGCTGTCTCTCTGACTCACTCTGGGTTCGAGGCTAGCCTGAGACTACATAGTGAATTCCAGGTCAGCCTGGGCCAGAGCGAGACCCTACCTCGAACTCTTCCTACCTTGAAGTAGGAGATTCTCATTCCTAGGCCTCCTGAGTGCTGGGATTAAAGGCACTGGGCTCCTGACTTTTTAAAAAAATATTTTATTAATTAATTTATTTGTAAGCAGAGAAAGACACACAGTGAGAGGCAAATTAGGGAATTAGGGCCTCCAGCCACTGCAAACCAACTCCAGACACATGCACCACTTTGTGCATCTGGCTTTACATGGGCACTGGGGAATCGAACCCAGGGATCAGGCAGTGGGAAGATGGTGTACAGAGTCAACACACCACCTTTGGCCTTGCAACCAGAGTAAAAGAAGAGAAAAGAGAGCTTGGGTTCCTATCAGCATTATGTCCTCTCCTCACTTCCCACTATGACACCCTGGCAGAACTGGAGAAGGCAGTCACTGCCCAGAACAAAAGGCCTGATGATATCTGCTACATACTTCCTGTGAGTTATCCCCAGCGTACAGAGGGCTATCACAGTACCTGGAGTAGGCGGCACCTGGGTGTTGGGGCTCCCTGGCACTCGCCAAAGGGAGGGTAGGGTTCTAGGGCAGGTTCTAAGTGAGACTCACCATTGGATGCTCTCATCTGCCGCCGGCGGCCCACACGGTCCAGCCCGATGGGGGTGCTCTGAGAAAAGGTGAACGGTCGAAGCCTGGCAGACACAGCCTTGTAGGGTGGAACCTGGTGTGCAGGCACAGGCGGCCTGGCTGCTGGCTGCGAAAGGAAGCGAAAAGCTGTGAGAAGGTGCCAGGAAGTCTCAGCAACTGTGAGCCACAGACTAGTGTGTTCTCACCCTGAAGCCAAGCACAGATGTGCAGTGGTGCTACAGGCTCAGTGACAGTATGCGCTGTAGTTTCAGCCGTCATCATCAATGCTGGCTCAGTAGAAGCCATCCCATTGGGGGTGACGTGTCAGTAGGAAGAGGAGAAGAAAGAGAAGCATCTGAGAATGGTAGGTTTAGAAAGCAGGAGGGTTTCCACACAGCTGCAAACTCAAGAGACCTGTCAAGAGCAGATCTGAAGGAAGCCAGGACAGGGCTGCATGGTGCAGACACGCTGAGAGCTCGGGCACTGAGTGCTTTCAGTTTTGTTTTGCAGTTTTCTGAGATAGGGTCTTGCTCTGTAGCCCAGGCTGGCCTCGAACTCACAATTCTCCTGCCTCAGCCTCTTGAATTCTGAGATTACAGGTGTGTATCACTCCCCTGCTACTACACTCTGTCTTGATGGCTGAAATGAAATATATTCTTTTTTTTATTTTATTTATTCATTTTCAAGCAGAGAGAGAGAGAGAGAGAGAGAGAGAGAGAGAGAGAGAGAGACTGAGTGGAGAGTACACCATGGTCACCACCTTGTGGATCTGGCTTATGTGGGACCTGGGGAATTGAACCCAGGGCCTTAGGCACTGGAGGCAAGTGCCTTAACCACTGAGCCATCTCTCCAGCCCATGAAATGAAATATATTCTAATGTCTTAGATTGTCCCTATACTGTGTCTCAGGTAAAAATACATTTAGAATTTAGTTATAATTATCTCCTAACAAGTGGAACATCTTAAAACAAAAGATCTTAAAGATCTGATGATATTCTTTTTTTTTTTTTTTTTTTTTTTTTTTGGTTTTTCGAGGTAGAGTCTCACTCTAGCCCAGGCTGACCTGGAGTTCACTATGTAGTTTCAGGCTGGTCTCGAACTCATGGCGCTCCTCCTACCTCTGCCTCCCGAGTGCTGGGATTAAAGGCGTGCGCCACCACGCCCAGCTTCTGGTGATATTCTTAACCTTGACATTTTTGTTTTGTTTTTGGAGACAAGATCTCATGTAGCCCAGACTAGCCTCCAACTGGCTATGTAGTGGAGATGACCTTGAACTCATGATCCTCCTGCCTCTACCAAGGACTGGAATTGTTAGTGTGCACCACCCTGTCCGACTTTTGTTTTTACTTAAAAAGCAAGGACTTCTGAGTGCTTGCAAAAACAAGGTATTGTGCTGGGCTTGTGTTGACAATCCAATTCTAATGTGGAGTTTATCTTTTCAGAGAAGTTTACAGGTTTTTAAGAAGTTACCAGACAGGTTTTAAAACTAAATTGACCATATACATTACTCAAGAAACTGTTCTGTGAATATATGATTATGGCTATTAGTTGAGCCAAATAAACAAAGAATTATGGATTTCTCCAAGACAGAGACTGTACTTAAATGTCTATAATTTCAAAGTGCTCACTGGCACTTGGGAAATACTTGACAAATTATCAGAAAACGCTGAGGGACCAATGGTGTTTATGGTCAAAGCAGCAACAACTCAAAAGTAATAGGCCGGAGGTGTGATGTAATGTTGGGAATGATGAGTGACAAACAACTGTAAAACAAGATTTTGTTTTGTTTGGTTTTGGTTTCTTTGGATTTAAGGATTTTCTTCCTTATCCTGGACTTTTTTTGGGGTGTGTGTGTGCTGGAATCCAGGGCTTTCTGCGTGCTAGCTAAGTGTTCCATCACTGAGCTACATCCCCAGTCCCTCTATTTCACTTTTATTTTCTTCCTCTCTTTACATTTTAATAATGGACCCTTTGGTTTTCAACAATCACTTCTTCAGGAAGCTCACTGACTGTGACTACCTTACCCTGGCTCAGACAAGCAATAGTCTGAGGTTCCAGGAAGGAGGAGGTTAGTAAGAAGGTGCTGAGAGAACAGGTGGTTAGCTTGAATCCATGCACGTTTCAAAGTCAGGAGGAGAAGGCTGTGAAGAGGAGCGCTGTCCTCTAGCAGAAGGAAAAGCAGTGTCCAGTTTAATTTGTAGCGAGGAAAGAGTTAGGGAGCCGAGGACCTCTGGTGGCCATGGTTGGCAACACCAGCTCTTACTTGGGTCAGGAGGGTCTCCACATCCTCTGTTGGGGTGTTGCCATAGAGGCTGACCCCTCCGATCACAGATATAGGTCTTCTTCTCCGGCCTCCTTTAGGGCAGCCTGCATGGGCACCTGGGTCCTGGCTGGTGGTGATCATGCTCGATGGGGGCACTCCGTCCACATGTTCCTCACCCAGGGGATCCGCAGCAATGGCATCTTCAGGAATGGACAGGCTTCGGCTGGCCAGCTGGCCATAGTCGGACAGTGGTCGTGGCCCGGTGTGCCTTCCTGAGCCCCATCTCCTCCTGGAGATGCGGAGTGCCTCTGTCCGCTCCTCCTGGGCTGAGCCTGGCCTCCAGCCATCATCAGTCATCACCTTTGCAAAGGAACAGGCCATGTGAGCTACAAGACCCAGGCAAGTCAACAGGGAACCAGTGTTTGCTGTTTCCCTCCTCACTCTGTGCAGCGCAGACTCTGTTTTACCTAAAAGACTGTTATCCGTGCAGCAGAGTGAGGACACAACTATTGTGGATGAAAAGAACAAAAGTCCACTTTTCGTTCCAGCTGAATTAAATCTGTAACTGAAGTGATGCTTGGGGAACAGTGATGAGTTACAATGAGAGAAGAGACATTAAGAAAGCCAGCAGCTCTGAGTTATTTAAAAAAATCACACATAACTGATGTATGTGTCCCAAATATGCCCAACAGGAGGGGAGCTCCTGCCAGCTAGTAGCTACGGCTACTATGTGTGAAATGAATGTGTTACAGGATCTACACTGCCCTGAAGTATCTTCTCTCAATAATGGCAGCTATTAAAGGTGCCGGTTGTGGTGGCACACGCTGGTAGGATATTGCTGAGGAGGCAGAGGCAGGAGGATCATGAGTTCAAGACCAGCCTGGGGTACACATTTAAGGCAGTGACAACATCATGGCGCTGTGTGACACGGTCACTAACCACCTGGTGCAGCCCGAGGACAGCCGAGGTGAGGGCCGCGGGGACGCCGGGAGACGTGGCCAACTTGGGGCTGGGCCGGTGGAGCTCTGCAGCCGGTCTGTGATTCCCCCCCCCACACACACACACCGTTCGCCGTAGTGAAGAGAAAGTTTCCAAGTTTCCAGTGGAAAGAAAAAGCCAGTCGAGCTGGAGAGCTGGCTCAGCGGTTAAGGCGCTTGCCTGCCAAGCCCAAGGACTCGGGTTCAAATCCCCAGTGCCCACTTACAGCCATGTGCCTGCGGTTCTATCTGCTGGCAAATTAAATAAATCCTTAAAAAAAAAAAAAAACTGAAGGTGCTATAGGAAGGCTAAGTCCAGGGCTGGGAAGGCTCCATGCTTGAAGGTCTCATGCCTGATCCACTGCCCTGGGCAGCACTGTGATGGGGGAGGGCACTGAACTAGGCTCAGAGAACTAGATCAGACTGCTAACTAGCTGTTTGGGCTTGGGCGAGTCAAGACTAA
>PVHP010047709.1:0-13343 GCA_004024765.1 Zapus hudsonius | reverse complement strand
CTGCTGCTGCTTGAGGGACGACTGTAAAAGGAGCATCCTACACTAGTGGGCCTCAAAGTGTGGGCCCTAGAAAACCTGGGAATGTCCTAGAAATAGGAACTCTTAGACCTGTCTCCAGACATCCTTAACCAGAACCTTTGGAGGGCAAAGGTTCCTGTTTCCACCACACCCTTCCTGGTGCTGTTACACTTGGACTTGAGCATTGCTCTAGGCCAAGGTTCTGTTCCATCATCTGGGGAGACTGAACACTTCCTAGTGCTGGCCAGGAGCCAGGGTTGAGATCTGACTATTCCACTGGCCAAACCTTCTGAATCTGGGCTCTGGTTCTGAGGCTGGAGGCTGATCAGGGAATCTGTGGCTTGGAGGCCTGGGTCTCTGCCAGGAAGGCCATGCAGCAGGACCCACAGGCAAGCAGCGGTGATACAAGTGAAAACGCAGGCAGTGGGAAGAAGCTGTTGGTGTCAAGTAAACTCTAGAGTAAGAATGCCCAGTGAGGAGGGGCAGTTTTCTTATGCGCATGGCCCTGTGTCTGATCTGCCCCCGTGGCGGGCAGGCTGTGGCCTCCTCACCTCCTCAGCCCGTACACGTAGCACACGGCGATGCTCTCCACCAGCACAATGAGCAGCAGGGACAGCGTAGCTGTGTAGTCGTTGAAGATGTCAAACCAGTAGTTCCCGGACCAGCCAGAGAAAGCCACTGTTTGCCCAGCAGTCACAGAGTTCGCTCACTTCCAGCTTCCCCAAGCTATCAGGACACCCTGATCAGGACATCAGCGGTATCTGAGCTCAGCAGTCAGACCGCTGGACTTTGTATGGAGCCAGTGAAACCCTTTGCTCGAGCTGGTTTGAACTGGGCTCTCTGGCACTTGGGAATAAAGGGGCCTCAATGGTGTCAGTCCAGTTATCATGGTCCAAGGCCAAGTGCTAACCAGAGGCACTGAAGGAGAAGGGAAGAATTCATTCTGACCAGGGTTGGGGGTGAGGGGACACCGAAACCTGCTAGGCCAAGACCAGGCTGGATGTATCTGGCTTTTATCAACACAGATTCGTTGGACAAAATGTTCTAACAGAGGCAAGCTTGAGAAACCCCTGGGCTTTCAAGCCACATTTCACAGGAAACCGCCGAGGCCCAGTGGCATTTTCTGGTGGCCGTGACTGTTCTACAGTGACAGCAGAAACCAGTTTGCACCCGGGGGAGCTTCTGGCTCATGAGGAGGCCTCCTGTTGTGTATGAGGGCCTGGACTTTCCCACTCAGAGCCACCCGCTGCCCTCATCTCGGTGCTCCTGGAACAGCTTCCCTCCTCGAAGGCCCGGAATGCCAGGTGAAGAAGCACAGGGCTCAGCTTCTCTGCAGCTTTTTGCCACACTTGATGGCTCCCTTTGGGCCGTAATTCCGAAACTTTCCCCTCTGGAAAGTGACAGCCCTGCGTCCTTAGGTGAGGGCTCCAGCTCACCTGGAAGGAGTGCAAGAGGTACCAGAAGGCCCACGTGTTGACAACGTTGTAATAGATGGAAATCAAGAAGGAGACCACCAAGCTAGCAACGCCTGCTGGGAACCAGAGGGCTGTGCTCAGGGCAGGCGTGGGTGACCTGACCCACCCGTGAACACTCCCAGGACTTACCTGTGAGGATCCACTGGAGCAGGAGCACTTCCTTTCCATGGTTTTACTAGACCTGACCTTGCTCTCTGACCTTTTCCTAAGGCCTAGTCTTCTGTGGGGCGCGCGGTGTGTGTGTGTGTGTGTGTGTGTGTGTGTGTGTGTGTGTGTGGCAAGGGTCCCACGTACCGACACCACCGAGGTAAGGGCTGATGGCCCCACAGCCAGCTCCATGTACAGGAGAGGCATCCCCTCCACGATGAGCATGACGCCTAGGGGACCAGGACGCTCCCTGCGGGAATCCAGAGCACAGCGCCAGGCCAGCGCTGACCGGCAGGACTTGCCCTGCCCCTCCTTCTGGACAGTCGCTCTCCCGTCACCTGGCTGGTCACCCATCCTGTCCTCCCCCCACCCCATCTGTCTGCTTTCTGATCTGTCCGCCTTCTGTCTGCCACCTGCCCACCTATCTACCCACCCACCCATCCAATCACCTGTTCCCTCATCAAACCACCTGTCCACCAATGCATCCGGCATGTCAGTTAAGTCTTTGAGGACTTCCACCCTGCAAGGCCAATTACCCGTGGCCTGGGCTCCTTGGGTGTCCTCGGTGCCTTTGCTGGCTGAGTCCCTCGTCAGAACCCCCTTCCGCCCCTTATTTCAGCACTGAAGGCTGTTGAAAGCCAGCAGCAGAGTTGCTGTGGGTTTTGAATAGGAGTGCGTCCGTCCAGCTGCCCCTCCACTCATCTCCTTGAGGCCTGCCAGGGAGGCTGAGGGCACTCCTAGGAAACAGTCCTTTACTAACACTTACTCTGGCCGTGCCTGAGCTGGGCATGGCAGGACCTTAGCACGCTGCCCCCTGCCCTGGGCAGAGGGACTTCAGCTGCCTTGCAGGTGCCTAGGGTGTGGAGTATTCCTTTGGGCACGACATCTTCAGAAGCGACTCAAGGGCTGAGGGAGTTGGTGTGCCAGTAGGGAAGCCCTTTAGAGCACATCTCTGTGTATTTGTTTTAAACAAGTGCATTTTGGTGACACATCTCCTTTGGGAAGAGGAGGAGTCAGGGAGAATTAAGGAGCTGTGGGCAACCCCACTGCCTGGAAGATGCACAAAGACAGGCTGATTGTGCAGGGCTGTCCGCCATGTCTGCTGGGCTGACCCATGGCTCTTCCAAGATCCCCTCCCGTCCCTCTCTAGCTCTCGGCTCCTCGGCATGAACCCTAAGAAATTTCCAGTAGGATAAAAGCATGGGATTAAGATAAAAGCCTCACACAACAGTTGCAAGGACTGTGGGCTGCTTGTAGAAAGGACTTGCTTCTCGGTGTTAAGGAAAACACAGAAGTGAATAGTCTTTCGTAAACACTGAGTCAAAAAGTCCTCCGTGGCTCATTCCTGCCGCCATGATGGATTGTGAGCCAAAACATACGCTTTTTCCTTTTTCAAAAAAATTTATTTGAGAGAAAAAAAAAGTCCTCCGTGGCTCGCATATGCCTGCATCTTGGGCTTCCTACCCTATGGTGGCCACATAGGGACCCTCGTGTTGGCTCAACCTGTTACAGGGAAATCCACTCTGTCCACATTCTCATCTACTCAACTGTGGGCCCTACCAGGTGTGATGACGTATGCCTTTAACCCCAGCATGGGGAAACTGAGGTAGGAAGATTGGCTTTTGTTCTAGGGTAGCCTGGGCTAGAGTGAGACCCTGCTTCCAAAAAATAAAAATAAAACTTTGGGCCGTTAACTCGTTTCCAGTGTCTTGCCTTCCTGAATTAAGCTGTGGGCACAGGTAGCTCACTTGCTGGATTATTTCTGGGGCCCCAGGTCCCAGAAGTGGATGGCCGTGTGGCCACGCCGTGGGACGAATAGCAAGCGCATGGCAGGGGACAGCACAGCCTACCCAGTCCATCCTCACGTGCAGAACAGCCACCCTCTCATTTGGGAGGCTCTGTCGGGCCAAGTCCCTTTCTGCCCTGCAGATACCAACCAGCTTTCTCTTGGCACCAATGAAGTCCGAGGCCAGCTCCTGTCACACCCAGCAGATACCTGGCAGTAAAGGCGATGTTCCCAGAATTTGCTTGGAGAAAGACTCCAACACTCGGGGGTTATAAAATAATCTCATTTTCTCCAAAGTGTCAAACAGTAACTACAGCAGGCCTGGTGAAGCCCAAAGTTGGCTTGGCAGCTTGTCTTGGTGACGGAGCCCCTGCTTCTGTCCAATGGGGAGCTGGGGGGAAATTCAAGGCCTGGTGCCAAGTGGAGGGTGGGTGTCTTCAGCTCTGTCCTCCATAACACGCACTGAAGTGAATAAGCACTAAAAGCCTTGGTCAGAAAACTAGACTAGCGAGGGCTGGGAGATGGCTCAAGGTTAAAAGGCATTACTTGCTTTGTAAAGCCTGCTGATTGATTCCCCTTACCCACATTAAGCTAAATGCACAATGTCTGGAGACGCCCTGGAGCACCCTTCTCTTCCGTCTCCTCTCTTCCCCTTTCCTTTCCTTCTCTCTCCCTCTCTCTGTTTTTCTTTTCTCTCTGCTCACAAATAAATAAAAATTTAAAAACAACAAAAACCAGATCCTCACTCCTTCAGCTGCAAAAACTGTAGCTTAAAAAAAAAAAGAAAAGAAGGGAAAAGGGGGCTGGAGAGACGGCTCAGCAGTTAAGGCACTTTTTTGCCAAGCCTGATGGCCCAGGGTTTGATTCCCCAGCACCCATGTAAAGCCAGATGCACAAAGCAGTGCATATGTCTGGAGTTCATTTGCAGGAGCAAGAGGCCCTGGCACGCCCATTCTTTCCCTCTTTGTCTGCCTCTCTCTCTCAATCTCTCTCTCTCTCTCTGCTTACAAATAAATAAAAATTTAAAAGAAGAAAAATAGAATAGAACCATTGAATACCTATGCATAGATAAATGAATATTGATCCCTATTACTCAAATTGTATGAAAAGAGTTGAAAATATATCAGAGATATGCACAATCCATAGATGAAAATTTAGAGAAGGAAAAAATTTTTGTGACCTTGGCAGAGAAGTTTTTGATGCTTCAGCAAAAGCACCCTTTATGGAAGAGAAGGCAGGACCCTCGGGGCCGGGCATTCTGGATCAGCTCTCTGGAGGGACTTCAGCAGTCAAGATCCCGGGAAAGTTAAAGTTTCAGATGTGACGACATGTTAGGTGCCAGCTGCACCAGGCAATGGCACTCACCTCCACCGTACATCTGGCACAGGTAAGGGAAACGCCACACATTGACACAGATTAGGAGGAACTGCAGCTGGCTGCCCCACCGCTGCCGGCTCTCTGCCATGGCCCCAAGCTCCGTGTGCTCTGCTCCGTGCCCATCAGGGCATCGTGGGCTTCCCCAGGGCCGTGGCTCCTCACCCTGCAGCAGACAGGCCACATGTGCCACCAGCGGCTCCATCCCTGCGCTCCCTGCCTTTCTGTTCTCTGAGTCCTGGAGTCTGCTTTCTGCCCCCAGTGACCCCACTGTGGCCCTCCCTGTCCTCCCAGTTCCTCCCTCTCTGCTCCTTACAGTTGGCCAGTTCCCACATCTCCCTCCCACCCACCTTTGTCCCATTCCTTTCTCGGAGTCTGGGCTCTTCCAGATGTTGTTTTGGGGGCTTCTGCAGGAATGTCACAAAGATATGATTGCATCTGCTGGGGACCGGTGGTGGGCTGGCAAGTGTTCAGCCATCCTTTCTGCAGGAACATTTTGATATGTGGTTGCCATTTTGCGATTGTGCATTCTGAGTTCCCAACACACTGCCACCAAATGTGAGGCTGTGGAGAGCTGTGTAGTGCACGCATTTATGGTGGCTTCCCACTCGGGACGTGAGATGACAAAGGACGCTTTGAGAGCGTGACCGATAGTTTAGTAACTTAGAATGGGTGCTTTAGGTATTGCTTCTGTGAACAACATATGCAATCATTATGTATCTAGTCCTCCATCCTGGCTGTGTTTAACAATCAGCTCACCAAATTTGTCTACATGTCCCAGGTGGTCACTCCAGAATAGCACAGGGGCCAGGGGTTGGGGAGCCAGTTCAGTCCTGGTGTGTTTGGAGTTCCAGCAACAGGAATTGTGAGGCCAGCCAGCCCCACCTGAGTGCTTCAAGGAGCCCACCCTAATCTGGGACCCATGTTATCTGATTTTTTGGAAGAGGGAGAGAAAGAGGGGATAGGACCCTGGTTGAATTGCCACTAAGCATGTCCCAGGGTTCCGTATTCTTTTTGCGTGTGTGCATGTATAATGTGTACACTGCACATGTGTATGTGGAGGCCAGAGGACAGGCGTTTCTCACCTTTTTTTTTCTTTTAATACAGAGTCTCTCACTGAAGCTGGCCAATTAGACTAGATAGGCTGGCCAATGAATTCCAGGGATCTCTGCCTCCCCAGCATGGGGTTACAGACACGTGCCACCAACCTGGCTTTTTTAATATGGGTTCCAGGGATTGAACTCAGGTCTTCCTGCTTATACGACAAGTTCTTTAACAACTGAGGTCTCTCTCCCCAACCCCAGGGTTTCATATTCTTACTGGACTAGTGACCACGGTCAGGCACTTTCAATCATTTGCTTATCCGTGTGATTCCATTGTTAATCATCAGAGCTCTCAGTTCCTACAAGATAAAGTCCAAGCTCCTTAGCATTGTTGGCCAAGGCTTTGAAGATTTTTTTTTTTTGGTTTTTTTGAGGTAATCTCACTCTAGTCCAGACTGACCTGGAATTCACTATGTAGTCTCAGGGTGGCCTTGAACTCATGGCGATCCTCCTACCTCTGCCTCCCGAGTGCTGGGATTAAAGGCATGTGTCATCATGCCCTGCATGTCCTATATTTTTGGATTCTAGGTTATTTTTAAGAATTTTTAAAGTTATAATTGATATAATTGTGTGGATAATTTGATACTTCATAACATGCATCAAAAGGGTAACTGACTTATCCATCAGCTCAAGCTTTATTTCTTAGTGTTAGGAACATTCAAAAACTTGTTTTCTTTTTTAGAATATTTTTATTTTTAAAAAAAATATTTTGCTGGAGAGATGGCTAAGTGGTTAAGGTGCTTGTCTGCAAAGCCTAATGACCCAGGGTCAATTCCCCAGTGCCCATGTAAAGCCAGATGCACAAGAGGGCGCATGTGTCTGGAGTTCATTTGCAGTGCCTGGAGGCCCTGGTGTGACCATTTTCTCTCTCTCTCTCTCTCTCTCTCTCTCTCTCTCTCTCTCTCTAGTAAAATATTAAAAATATAAAAAATATTTTATTTATTTACAAGAAGAGAGTGAGAATATTTCATTTATTTATTTGCAAGAAGAGAGAGAGAGAGAGAGAGAATGAGAATATGGGCACATCAGGGCACCCAGCCACTGCAAACAAACTCCAAATGCATGTGCTACTTAATGCATTTGGCTTTATGTGGGTAATGGGGAATCAAATCCAGGTCATTGGGCTTTGCAGGCAAGGCCCTTAACCACTGAGCCATCTCTCCAGCCCTAAAATATTTTTACTTATTTATTTACGAGAGAAGGAGGAGGAGGAAGAGGGAGGGGAGAGATAGAGATAGAGAGAGAGATAGATAGATAGAGAGAGAGAGAGAGAGAGAGAGAGAGAGAGAGAAATGGGCACACCACTGCAAAGAACTCCAGACACATGTACCACTTTGTGCATCTGTCTTTACCATAAAGCTTTGAAAGCAGGACTGCTGAGCCATCTCCCCAGCCCCAAACCTTTCTATTTTCTTTTTGTTGTTGTTGTTGTTGTTTTCGAGGTAGTGTCTCGCTCTAGCCCAGGCTGACCTGGAATTCACTATGTAGTCTCAGGGTGGCCTTGAACTCATGGTGATCCTCCTACCTCTGCCTCCCGAGTGCTGGGATTAAAGGTGTGCGCCACCACGCCTGGCCCAAACCTCTCTTTTTTCTAATATACATTTTTCTTCTCTTTTTGAGACAAGGTTTTCCTGTTATTTAATTGAATATCCTTTTAAAATTTTATTTATTTGCAGGCAGAGAGGTAGAGAGATAGAGAAGAGAGAGACAGACAGAGAAGCGGTATTCCGGGGCCTCCAGCCGCTGCAAGAAACCTTAGGTGTATGCGCCATCTTGTGCATCTGGCTTTACCTGGGTACTGGGGAATTAAACTGGGATCCATAGGCATTATAGGCAGCACCTTCACCACTGAACCATCTCTCTAGCCCAAGACAAGTTTTTCTATGTAGTCCAGGCTGGTCTTGAATTTATAACCCTCCTACCTCAGCCTCCCTAGTGCTAGGATTACAGACTTGGATCCCCATGCTCAGCAGAAACATATACTTGCGTGCTGTCAACCACAGCTACCGCAATGCAGAGGGACAATGGAAATTAGGACTTCCGGTCACTTAAGCTCTTTGTCCTTTAACCATCCTCTCTCCACCCTCCCACCCTTTCCAGCTACTTGCAATTTTTATTGTATTCTCTGCTTCTATGACTTTCACATATAAATGAGAGTGTGCGGTATTTCTGTTGGGACATCAGAAAAGCCCTCATCCGGTCGCCAGGTGGAGGCGTCGCTAGGTCTAGTTTTCCTCTGGGGGGATGCTCACCATGGCCGGAGATTGTTTCATTAAGTTTCAAAACTCTTCTCAGGCAGATCAGCGGTGTGTATGGAACGGGCACCTGCTCAGCCAGAGGTAATGTGTCCTGACTGAATCTGCTTCCTTGTCACAGTCCACGTATATCTGTGAATTATAAATGGCTAACCTCTTCCCGGGCTTTGGCTAAATCAGTCTTAATTATAACTTAATTATAATTATAACTATATTATAATAGCTTCATTATAATTACATCATTATAATTATAACTAGGTCATGTCTCCCCTCTCGCCCTGCTCTGAGTTTGATGAAGACCAGGGAAGCCAAGAGGGCTAGAAAGGGCCCTCGGTGGATGCAGGCTATGTGGCCATGATCTCAAAGGAAAGCCTGAGAAGCCAGGCTCGCGTCCCCTGCAGGGCCATTGGGGAAGCCCCGAGGTCAAACCTGAACGGTAACGGAGGCCCCAGGAAGGCAGAGGGACCAGCAATTGCAGGGTTATCAGTTACTGGAGGAGCCAGGCCAGTATGGTGGCTTCCAGCAAGGCTGGAAGGGGGGCCGCCGAGGCCCTGGAAGCCCACGTCCTGCTGAGGTCCACTCTGGGTGCTAAAGACGGAGAATTAGGAGTCCATGCTGTGCTGTGTTCCGGTCTTCCTTGGGCCGATCCCTCCCGCTATTTTCCTATTTTCTCTCTTGGGATAGGAATGTTATCCTGTGCCTGCCCACCATTGCATTTGGAAGTATGTATCGTCTTAAAAACAAGGATATAGAGATTCACAACTGAGTCTCAGAGATTTTAGACTTGGATTTTGAGCAATGCTGGAACATTTAAGACAGGGAGCACTCTTCGTGATGGAATTTTGTCCAGTGAGGTAGACACGAGTGTTTAATGGCCAGGGTTGCGATGCTGGGGTTTATGTAATTATTCCCCCAAGGTTCGCGTGGCAAAGGCTTAATTCCCAGAGCAGGACTCTTGGAAGAAGAGGGGGGCTTCAGGAGAAGTCCGTGGGCTATGTGGGTCATTCCATAGCTGTGGGTTGTGATGGTCTGATCCAGGTGTCCCCCACAAATGTATATGTTCTGAATGCTTGATCCCCAGCTGACGGAGGTGTGCTGCTGGGGGCGGGCTTAGGGGTCTCACAGCCAGCTCCCCCTTGCGCTTTTTACCTTGCAAAGGGCCATGTGAATTGGCGCATTCCTTCTCCTGGATGACAGGGTGGAAATCATTGTTACCTCTGGAGCAAGAACAGTTAACTTCCACCTCTAAAGGAACCCCCCACATCAAATACAACAGCTTATCCACACACACTCCTCAGTGAGGTTCAAGGTCATACTCAGCCCTTCCGTGGTTTCAGTCACCAAGCCAAGGAGATGTCAGGGAGGACGAGGTAGCCAGAACATGGGTGGAGGGTGGCAGAGTACCCACCCCAGCACTTCTCAAGTTGGCAACACTTTCCCTGACTTTCCTTTGGGGACCTGACCCTCACATGGTTCGGCCAGCTTCATGCCCCGCGGTGTGTGGCTTCGCTGTCGACACACGTAGACAAAGGTGACAGGGAAAAAGCCTGGACGGACTCTCACCCTTTGTTATTTTTTTATTTCTCATGTAACGAGGGGAGGTCTCTTGTCGGAGAGGCCTGAAATAGTGCGACCAGAAGAGGAGGAAAACACCCAGCTGTAGGTACACTTGCTCAGGGCAACAGGAGGACCATTACTATAAACCTGGTGTTTCCCACCTGAAGGCTCAGAGCGAAGTCCGGAGTGGTGGCTGCCGAGTCACTAGCAAATTTCCAGAGTCTATGATCCAGCCACACCGCCGTGGTCAATGGCAAATGTTCAGGGATGGAATGGAATGCCCTTTTCTCTCCAGCCCACTGAGGAAGGATGAACAAATGCCGACATAAACAGCCTTGTGCCTGGCAGCATCAAAGGACCCGTCTGAGACGGAAATCTCTACACGAGGTCCATGGCACTGCCATCTGCAGCACTGACCGACTTTATGGGCTGTGAGAGTGGAATGAGTCCCACAGAAACTGCAGTTGGGGTCCTCTCTGGAGACATGGGAGCCCCTAGTGGGCCACACAGCCCAGGAGGCTCTGAGCAGCTGATACTGCTCATCTGTGATTTTCGGAGAGCTAGGTTTAACAGTGCATTTTCAACTTAGGGTGTTCTTCAGTTTACAGTGGGGCCATCAGGATATAACCGTGTAGGTAGAGAAACCTCTCTATGACTCCATCTGCCTGACTTCCATAAATCACACCTATTCCTAGATGTGACTTTCCCTTATAGTTAGAAATGCTAAATAATATGTTTAAATTTTACAAATTGTTCCTGAGGTAGCAATCCTAAACTTGCCACTCACATTCCCCACTTCTTAAAGGGGTCCTGACTCTCAGATTTGCCTGCATGTTGGATTCACCTGGGGAATTTCTAAAGCTACCAAAGCCAGAGTCTCCCCACTTCCAGATCTTCTGATCTAAGGCTCTGATGGATGGCCCTGGGGTGTGGTATGGGGGTCCAGAGTTTCAGTGACCCCAGGAGTTAGAATGGTGGGGAGGTGGGGCACATTGCAAGAGCCACAGAGCAAAGTAGTGATCCTGAACAACCTTCCTCTTCTCACCTCTGAGAACACCTGATAGTGAAAGCTTGAAGCCCTTGACTGTTACTGACCCCAGGAAGGGGTGGCACTGTACAGAAGGCAGTAACCATACCTGTGTGTTGAGAAGAGGGCACAGACATTTTTAAGGATTCAGGAATAGACTCTGATGTATATTTTCCATGGGGTAGGCCCATTCTTCAAGCCTAAAGAACCATCTGATGAGAAATCAAGGGTGAATATTTAGGATCAATAAATGCTGGTCTTACATGTGACAAGACAGAGTGATACTTTAGAAGCTGACATCAGAAGTTAAGAAGTACTGATAAGATAGTAGCTACGACAGCTAAATACCTTCCTAATGCCTGTTTTCTATCTTTGAAAAGAAGCAAAAAGATATCCCTGGCTGATGTCTCATGTGAAGTTTAAGTGCCTTCAAGGATGCCTGGACAGAAATAACCAAAGAAACTTCTAAATTCTAGGACCTCAGTGAGGTAAAGAATGTTAGTTCAGGATAACATTCAGACTATCTCAGTCTAAGATAACACTGATCCACTTTATTATAGTAAAAAAGAGAAAAAAAGACAAATTCACATAGTGGATTAATACCGGCCATAAATAGGGTGTCTTGTTACATGATGCTTTGATATATGTACATTTTAGAAAATGTTCTGATGCAGATGAAAAGGTGATGGTAAGTGATGTTTGTGGTCTTACAGAATGTTGGCCATGATGTCCCAATGTGAGCAGTAAGTCGGTGGGAACGTCACACTGACATCTTCATAGATGTTTCTGGCGGTGCTTCCAAGGCCCTAAGATCCTGGAGACAGGCCTCTATACAGATTCCTCAAGCCATTTGGGGTTGCAAACTGTAGGTGGGGTGATTTTGGTGGAGAAGTAGCCCTGGCCCACTGATCTCCGTTGGAGCCCCAACAAAGATCCCTTTTCGTGGTCTTTCAAACCTGGTAGAGAGGCTCAGGGAACGTGGAAATTACACATTTGGCATGGCTTTAAAGCAAGTTAATTATGCAAATAAACTGTCTTCTGTCATCTTAGGCACTTCAAAACATACTGTCATGTCAATAATAATTGCTTGTTTGCCCCCATAAAAGTTATAGTTAAATATCACCTTTCGGTGTACTTTAAATTCTAGGACTTGTAGGATCAAGGAAGAAATTATCTTTAACACTGGCCTTGATGTCAGGCAGGCCCCTAGGTGTGATCTTCAGATGGTGACGAGCTTCCTCTTCTTCCTGCCACCTTCCCAGACCAAGCACTTCTGGCTTAAGCGGTTTTAAAGCCTCCCCAAGGAGCTGCCGCCACAGGCAACAGCTGTGAGGCGATGAGTGGCTGTCTGACTGGTCTCTAGGAGGAACATTCTTAGGCCACTGCTGCTAACCCTCCCTTCTTGAGGCAGTGTATGACGAAAGTCCCCAGGGCCACCAGGGGGATGCACATGGTAGAGGAGGCCACCAGCAGCCCGATGACTGCAAGTGCATACGAGGGGTAATCCTTGGTCACCAGCTGCCCCTGGGAAGAGAGAATGAGTGTCAGGGGGAGAACCTTCTGCCAATCCTGAGAGCACAGCCTCCAAACACAGAGAGAGATAAGGGCTGTGACCCCACGACCTATGATTCCCAAGAAGCCCGAAGGGAAACCATCTTCTCTCTGCTCCATAGACAGATAACTCTATTTCAGGTGTGTGAGACTCTCCTTGAAGAGTGGCCACAGGAGCAATCCAGCACCTCATTCTGAGGCACCTGGATTCCAGGTCCTTAAACGCAGTGATATCATTAGCTCAGCCTAGAACTTTCCACAGTGGCGTAAACTCTGTCCAGTGTGGTGCTCTAGACTCCTGTGCTACGGAGGACTCCCTGCCCAAGAGACAGGAACCAGTGCCTCCATAGTGACACCATCCTCACTACTCAGAGAAAGGCCCACTGGGGTGGGGAGTCACAGGAGAGAATTCTCACTGTTTCCAACATGGATGTTAGAAAATGGATAGCCCAGCTGCTGTCCCGGACTGTCCTGATGTCACCTGCACTTATGTCAGAGAGAACCGAAGGCCTGTGCTCTGGAGCCAACATGCAGGAATGTCAGGTACCTGGGTGGCATCCCAGGCTTGGTACTGCAGCGTTCCCATGAGGATGTAGTCACTCAGGTAGAAGACAAAGAGGCCGACGATGAGCAGCGGGCTCACACAAGCCCACATGGCTTTCCAGTACCAGTTGAGGGGGCGACCGGTCATGGCCTGTAGGTCATTTTCAAACCTGTTGGGACAGTGGCAAGAGTCCGAGCTACTCATGCTGTGGAGGATGGGCTCCAGCTTGCACTTAGAAAGATGATGATGTTTGCGCATGACCCTTCCTGGGGGAGACGCTGGGTTTAGGGGAGAAGGACATGGGTCCCCCTGGTGCTGGCCTTCAGAAGGACTCTGTCACTGGCAGCCACTAGATGGCACTCCGATCGGAGCAAAGCCAAAATCTGGCCATGGTGCCTAGATCAAGCTGCTGACAAAACTCCAGGACTTGTTTCTCTCTCCTCCCCCATCATTTCCCACAGCGCTCTGTGTGGAATGTACCTTCTCTGTCAACCTTCAAGCACTCA
>PVHP010047708.1:0-12783 GCA_004024765.1 Zapus hudsonius | reverse complement strand
AGAGAGAGAGAGAGAGAGAGAGAGAGCGCACCAGGGCCACCACCTTGTGGGTCTGGCTTATGTGGGTCCTGGGGAATTGAACCAGGGGCCTCAGGCACTGGAGGCAAGTGCCTTAACCGCTGTGCCATCTCTCCAGCCCTAAACAATGATAATTTTTTGAACGCCCAATTGCAAAGTAATTAAGTTTGAAGAAAGAGAGAATGTGATCTGAGGAGAAGAGGGAGGTGGAAATGTTCCCAGGGCAAGCAAAATACATCAATATAGGACTTCCAATCATTGGAGAAAAATTATATCTATTTATTACATAAACCCTATTTTGATACATACGCACGCATCGTGGAAAGCTAGATTAATTCACTTAGGTATTACTCGACATTCATGTTTTTGGGGTGTGGACAGTTCCTCTGGACAACTTCCCAGTCTGCAAACCATGGTCACCAACTGCAGCCCCAGGAAAAGCGGCTCCCCAGCGCTCATCCCTCTTGTCTAACTGAAAATGCATTTCTGAAAGGGTTACTGTCCCAAGCCTGTGAACAAATGCCTGGCTAGAAACAACTTCTGGCTTCCAGTTTCCAGGGGAGGGTCCGTGGTAGGGAAAACAAGCCGCAGGAGCAGAGCTGATCACATCTCACCAGAGTCAGGATGCAGAGGGAGATGGGAAGTAGAGACTGTCCTCAGTCACCCATTCCCTCCAGCAAGGTTCCAATGGCTTGAAAGTTCCCAAGCAGTGGCCAGGCGTGGTGGCGCACGCCTTTAATCCCAGCACTCAGGAGGCAGAGGTAGGAGGATTGCCGTGAGTTCAAGGCCAGCCTGAGACTACAGAGTGAATTCCAGCTCAGCCTGAGCTAGAGCTAGACCCTACCTCGAAAAACCAAAAAAAAAAAAAAAAAAGAAGTCACCTCATTCTGGGGCTGGAGAGATGGCTCAGTGGTTAAGGCACTTGCCTCCAGTGCCTAAGGCCCTGGGTTCAATTCCCCAGGACTCACATAAGCCAGACCCACAAGGTGGTGGCCCTGGTGCTCTGTCTCTCTCTATCTCTCTCTCTGTATCTGCTTGAAAATGAATAAAATATACAATAAAATATTTTTAAAAATAAAAATTAAAAAAGACTTCAAAAAAAAAAGTTCCCAAGCAGTACCACCAGCCCGGGGCCCAAGTATTCCAACGCATCCTCCTATGGGCTGTTTTACACTCAATCCTCAAGGCTCTACTTCCAGTTCCTTCCACAGAGTTCGTCTCAGTTTAGTGACAAGACTTTGGAAATTCTCTTCCAAGAAGGAGTGAAATTCTTCTCCTCCCACTGTCCCCTGGATTCTTATGTTTGATTTCTCCCCATTCAGGCTTTCCCGTTAGTTTGTCCTTCTCTTTGCAGGACTGTCCCCGTTCTGACACCTTGTCTTCTAGTTTAGATATTCTGTCCTCTGCTTGATCCATTCTGTTGGTGAGACTTTCTACGGAGTTTTGTATCGGACTTAACTGTGTTTTTCATTTCTAGAATTTCTGATGGGGATTTATTTCTTTATGGCTTCTGTTTCCGTATTTATATTTTTCTATTGACTTCCTCATTTCCTTAAATTGGTTTCCTGTGTTCTCTTTCTGGAATTTGATTTCCTCTTTGATTTCTTTGAAAATCATTATAATCATTTTTTTTTTGAAAATTCTTTGTCAGGCATTTCGTCTGAGTCAGCCTCACTGAAGGTCATTTCTGATGGATTTATAGCTTTTGGTGGAATTATATTGTCTTGACTTTTTGCATTTCTTGCATTCTAATGTAGAGATTTTCGCATCTTGAGATAGTCAATGGGTTTCCTAAATATCTGCTGTATTCTTAGATGTGTGGATCAGAAGTTATATATCCTCGGGTGGGAGCCGAAGGTGCCAAGTGTGGCTCTCATATTACTCCGAGTGGCCACAGAGGTGGACCAGTGAGTTACAGTTGTCTGGTATATAAGCTGAGTGTGGCAAAATACAATTCTAATATGCAAATAAGCAATATACATACATAAACCCCCCTGCAGGGTATTTATGGAAGGGAAGGGATTAAACAGATAATCTTAACAAAGCCAAACTGTGTGTGTTTGTGTGTGTGAACTCACACCTCACACCCTTCATCCTGTAGACTGGGAGGTGAGATTTCTGGTTTCTGCTAGGGTCCAGGTCAGCCTGGGATGGAGTGAGACCCTGCCCCCAAGACAGACAGAAGGTAGAGACAAAGTATTATCAATCAAATGTATCAAATTCAACAGCTTCCCTTTTAAAGCCCCACCTACTAAGAATAGCAATGCCTACCAGAGGTGTATCAATCAATCAACTCTAAATGACCCGGTTACCTCTGGAGACGCTCTGGTCTCACACAACCCGAGGATGAGGCTGTGGGCTGTCTGGGTAGTGAATCCGCTGTTTGGGTCAGCGGTGCTGGGTACTGGGTGGTTCTGGGTGCTCTGGCTCCAGCTGCAGGTCCAAGGCCTGGGTGAGTGGAGAATTTTCTCCCCGAGGCAGGTTCCAGCCGAGTGTAGCAATTCTGGTCCAAATGCAGGTGCTGAGGCCCATCAATCACAGGGTGGTGGTTACCAGAAGCCCCAGGTCTCCCTTGTTTCTCTGAAGAGTCTAAAAAACTCCCCTGCACCTTCAGTGTTTGGAAGAAGAGAGTCTAGTGACGTGACTTTGGACCCACCTGAGTGACATCGGTGGCTCATGCTTCTCCATTCAACCCACGTTGTTGCAAATGACAGAAAATTGTCCTTTATTGGGTAATATGTATATGTGTATATGTATCACAGGTTTTTAATTCACTTATCCAGCAAGGGACACACAGGTCGAACCTTCTTGGTGTTGTGACCAATAAATGTGGACCTCACAGGTACATTCTGAGTTGATTTCATTTCCTTAGGATAGTGGGATAGTTAAGGTTATCAATTTGACATGGTTTAGAATCACTATGGAAACAAACCTCTGGATGTCTCAGTGAGGGATTTTCTAGATTAGGCCAACTGGGGTGGGAAGACCCACCCTGACTGTGGGTGGCACCATGCCCTGAGCTGGGGTCCAGGACCGAAGGACAAGGAGAAAGAGATCTGAGCACCAGCACTTGTTTCTCTCTGCTTCTGAGTGTGGACGCAATGTGACCAGCTGCCTCCATGCCTTCCCTGACATGATGCACTGTAACCTCAAACTGTGAGCTAAAACCATCCCTTTCTTTCCTAACCTGCTTTGACCAAATAGTACCTGACATATATATACCCAGTCCTAGGACGTTTGGATCATATAATCGATCTGCTTTAATTTTTTTCCCTTTAAAAATATTTTATTTATTTGCAAGCAGAAAGATATAGAGAGAAGATTAAACAGACAGACAGAGAATGGTCGCCTCCAGGGCCTCCAGCCACTGCACACAAACTCCAGATGCATGTGCCACTTTGTGCGTCTGGCTTGACCTGGGTACTAGGGAATCAAACCCAGGTCCTTAGGCTTCGTAGGAAAATGCCTTAACCACTGAACCATCTCTCCAGCCCCAATAGTTCCCATTTTTATTGTGTCTACTCTAAACAGAATGTATTATCAAAATGGACTTTAGACAGTTTTATGACTTTTAGCTTACAGCTAAGTGTATTATAAATGCTCTTTACTAAGAGTTAAAATCATACAATGGTTTTAGGCCAAACATTAAGCAATCTTGCAGGAGAAATTTATATATGATGTCTTTCCAGAGGAACTTCATACTTTTTATAATAGCAGAGAGCAAAGTCTATGTTATTTAAGCTTTCTGTAGATATGAAAATTGGCTTGACAATCATTTGCTTTATTTGTTTATTTATTTTTTTAATATTTTATTTATTCATTTTCAAGCACACACACACACACACACACACACAGAGAGAGAGAGAGAGAGAGAGAGAGAGAGAGAGAGAGAGAGAGAACACACACCAGGGCCACCACCATGTGGGTCTGACTTATATGGGTCCTGGGGAATTGAACCCAGGGCCTTAGGCACTGGAGGCAAGTGTCTTAACCGCTGAGCCGTCTCTCCAGCCCCTTATTTGTTTATTTTTGAGACAGAGTCATTCTACTTAGTCTTTGCTGGTCAGGTACTGATTATGTAGTCCAGCCAGGTAGCAATCGCAGAAATCCTCTTACTTCAGCCTCCCTGGTGCTGGGCTTACAGGCATGCTTTGCTTAGTAACTTAGCTTTGTCATTTTTTTTCTGTGTTTAGGAGACTAGTATAACAGTTATAAAGTTATGTTAAGAGAAAGAGTACAAGTACGAAATAGACATTTGAACATATATATCGTGTGTTGTCCTATAGTTATGCACCACTGAACACCTGGCAGGCCCAATGAGCAATTTGGGATATAATCAAATGGCTTAGCTTTTTACATTCTTTTTTTTTTGGTTTTTCGGTTTTTCGAGGTAGGGTCTCGCTCTAGTCCAGGCTGACCTGGAATTCACTATGGAGTCTCATGGTGGCCTTGAACTCACAGTGATCCTCCTACCTCTGCCTCCCGAGTGCTGGGATTAAAGGCGTGCGCCACCACGCCCGGCATGGCTTAGCTTTTTAATTCTCCTCTGCGCCCTCCTCAACCATCGGGCAAACCATTTTGAATATGCCTCACATTTGATTTCTCTTATCTGCCTGCCCCTCATCCTCCTAAGATGTTTGCTTTACTTTTGTTTGTTTGTTTCATCTTTTTTTGGAGACAGGGTCTCTCTGTAGCCTAGGCTGACTTGAAATTTATTCTGTAGCCCAGGCTGGCCTGGAACTCACAGTGATCTTCCATTGTCGACCTCCTGAGTGCTGGGATTGAAGGCATGAGGCACCGTGCCTGACTTTACTTTTTTTTTAAGGTACTGTCTTAAAAAATAATGTGTGTGTGTGTGTGTGTGTGTGTGTGTGTGTGTGTGTGTCTGCAAGCAGAAAGAGAGAACAGAAATGGGCCACCAGGGATTCTTGCCACCGCAAACGAACTCTCATTTTGTACATCTGGATTTACAAGGGTACTGGGGAATTGAACCAAGGCTTGCTGACTTAGCAAGCAAATGCCTTTAACCCCTGAGCCACCTCCCCAGATTAAGACATTGTCTTCATTGACTTTGTTCTACTCAAAACGTTACCCCCATCCCCACATGAGGATTAGTCAACTGAAGAACTGCTTTAGAAGTATGAATAAGAAGACAGAAAAGAGTTACTTTGTAGGAAACACAGTGTGGGCCTGAGGTCGTGTGCCTTTCTTGTTTGGCAGGAAAGGTCGCTTGGAGGCTGGAGAGAGACCTCAGTGTGTGAGGCCTTGGCTTTGACAACCAGCACAGCCAGAAAGAAAAATAAAAGCTTTTTATGGGATGGGCAGGACAGAGGTGAAGCACTTCGTGTTTTCCAGAAGTGTTAAGGACCAATATGGAAATGTGGGCATTATTTTAAGATAACCGACAAACAATAAGGATTCTCTTTTTAGTAGGACGCTGGAAAAGTAGCCTTGACTGCGCATGAAATTCACACGACACCTACACTCGCTTGCCTAGAAAAAGGCAAATGCCTATTAGTAGTAACTTTGTGTAGAAAGACCCATGCCAGCCAGCACTAAAGTGCTTGGCACGGATGGAAGCTCCCAGGTGGTCCGTCACGTGGTCCCACAGCCAGGTAGAAACATCTGCAGAAAGCAGAGGACACCTGGGCAGCCAGGTGCCTCGGGGATGGACCCTCAGTGCGCGGATCACGGCCACAGTTGCGTCCATGGAAGGAAGGGGGGCAGACACAGAAGGACCCCAGGATGCAGGTTTATTTAGCTTTTACTGTTCTCTATACCTGTTGATTGCACTAACTGGAAAGAGCGAGAAGGAACCGCAGGCTCCTCCTGGGATGGGATGCTGTCAGGTCTGAAGGCTGGTCTCCCAGAGATGTCAGCGCAGGCTCACTGTGGCCCAAGCCAGGGAGGAATCCCAATTCTAACAGCTTGGAAATAGCCACATCAAAACAACACTGGGAGAGAAGTGAGCCGTCTTCCTACAGTCCACAGCTCTCAAAAGTTTGGGGGAAAGTAAATATAGAGAATATAATAATAATATATTATATAATAAGTATATACAATATATATAATTATATAATGAATATAATAAATTAAAATAATAAATTAAAAATATGTTTTTATTTATTTGCAAGTAGAGAGGGAGATAGGAGAGAGACAGAGAGGGAAAGAGAGAGAAGAGAGAGAGAGGGAGAGAGAGAATGGGCACACCAGGGCCTCCAGCAGCTGCAAATGAACACCAGACACAAGCGCCACCTTGTGCGTCTGGCTTTAAGTGGGTACTGGGGAATTGAACTCCGGTCCTTTGGCTTTGTAGACAAACACCTTAAACGCTGAACCATCTCTCCAGCCCCCAAATAATAAATTTAGAGAAAAATAGGAGTGTGGTGGCCCAGGCCTTTAGTTCCAGCACTTGGCAGTCAGAGGTAGGATCACTGTGAGTTCAAGGGTAGCCTGGGACTACAGAGTGAATTCCAGGTTAGCCTGGAATAGATCAAGACCCTACCTGGAAAAAAAAAAACAAAATATATCAATAAGAAAAGAGAAAGTATCCCAAGTGAGAAGAAATATGCTTGTCCAGAAGGTCTCAGGAGAAGCAGGCGCCCATGTCCACAAAAACTAGGGAGGAGGAACAGCTCTCTACTGAATATTGTGACCTGAGCCGAGGGTCCTCCTTTCTGCCCAAGAAACCCTCAGGGTGGCCGAGAGGACCCTCTTTTTGTGTTGCTTTTTGAGGCAGGGTCTCACTCTAGCCCAGGATGACCTGGAATTCACTCTGTAGTCTCAGGGTGGTCTTGCACTCCCAGGGACCCTCCTACCTCTGCCTCTCAAGTGCTGGGATTAAAGGGGTGCACCAACAGGCCCAGTCTGCTTTAACTTTCTGGGGAACTAACTTTCAGCCATCTTCCATATCTGCTATGCTAATTTATAGTCCTGCTGACCGTGTGTGAGGGTTTCGTCTCCTGTTCTGCTCTCTTTCAACGTGTTGAGAAAAGACAGTCTAAAGGGTGATTCTGTTCATGCTTGCTGTGGTGATTGGGGTCCTCTGTGATTCTGTATGAACTTTGGGATTATTTTATCCCTTCCTGAGATGGCTCGGTTGGTTCAAGCATGAGGGCCTGAGTTCGGATCCCTAGTGCCCACATGTTTATAATCCCCGGGCTGGGAAGGTGGAGAATTGATGAGCCATCAACCAAAGAGGCATGCTCTCAATAAATGAGATGAACAGCGATTGGGGAAGATACCCAGAAATGAATTCTGGCCTCCATGCCCACACATGAACACACACACACAGTGCAATTTGGATAGTAATTATATTAAATGTGTACAACACTTTGGGTAGTATAGACATTTTTTAAAAATATTTTATTCATTTTCAAGGAGAGAGAGAGAGAGAGAGAGAGAGAGAGAGAGAGAGAGCGAGCGAGAGCGCACTAGGGCCACCACCTTGTGGGTCTGACATATGTGGGTCCTGGGGAGTTGAACCCAGGGCCTTAGGCACTGGAGGCAGGTGCCTTTACTGCTGAGCCAACTCTACAGCCCAGTATAGACATTTTAATAATGTTGATTCTTCCAAACCGTGAACAAGGCTATTCTTCCCTGTATTAATGTTCTTAAGTTTCTTCATCAACGTTTTACAGTTATTATAGTATATATTATTCTATTATGTTATATTATACCATATTATATATTATTGATTATATTTGTCCTGTAGTCACAGCCAGTGAGATTGTTTCCTTGATTTCTGTTTCCAGTAATTCACTGTATTGAATGCCACCAATTTTTATGCTGAATTTTTGTATTCTTTATTGTTAATTTTTTTTGAGAGACTAACTTTTATGTTGTCTTCTACAGCATGTATTTGTTTATTAGTTCTAACAGTTATTTGATGGAGTTGCCAAAGTTTTCCATATGTAAGATATGTTTTCTGCAAGCAGAAAAAATTCAACTTCTTCCCTTCCAGTTGGATTTCTTTTATTTCATTTTCTTGCTACTTGTTTTGGATATCACTTATAAATTTATTTTTTTTGAGAGAGAGGAAGAGAGAGTTTGAGTGGGTTGAGCTCTCTTGTTGCTGCAAACTCCAGACATATTGCTATACTGTGCTCTGGTTTGTGGGCTCTGGGGAGTCCAACCCAGCCTGGTAGGCTTTATGAGCAAGTGTCTTTAACCACTGAGCCATCTCTCCAGTCCAGGGCTGTCACTTTTAGAACTATGTGGTTGGAAGTGCACAAAGCAGCTTGCTCTGCTTCGAAGAGGGTCTTTCAGCCTTTCACCAGCGAGTAGGATGCCATCTGTGCATCTTTGATATTTGGCCTTTATTGTGCAAAGATAAATAATTTCTGTAGATAATGTGTTGAGAAGTTTCATCCTGTAAAGTTGTCGAATTATGTCAAATGCTGTGTCTGCACCGGCTGAGATAATCGTGTGGTTTTGTCCTTTGTGTCTTGAATGTGGATATCACATCTATTGGCTGTGGGTGTCAATCACTCTTGAATTCTAAGGATGAATCAATCCAATGTAACTGTGCTGAGGTCTTTGTGACAATCGGCTTGCTTGTATTTTACTGAGGGTGTTCACGTTTAGATTTATTCAGGGTACTGTCATTTTCCCCCCATTTTCTACATGTATTTGTGGGTGTGTAGTGTGTGTGCTCATGCGTGTGGAGACAAGAGGTTGACATCTGGAGTCTTCCTTAAGAGTTCTCCACCTTATTCTTCTGAGACAGGGTCTCTCACTGAACCTGGTCTCACAATGAGGATAAATTAGCCAGCCAGCAAGTCTCGGGCATCCTTCTGTCTCCACCTTAGAGGTACACACCACAGCCCCTTTTTTGGGGAAAGCTGGGGATCAAATAAAGGTCCCTGTGCTTACCAGCCATCCCCCCAGCTGAACCATCCCCCCCTCCAGCAGAGCCATCCCCCAATCATGAATTTTCTTTGCTTGTAGTGTCTGCCTGACATTAGTATCAGAGTAATGTACTCACATGAATAAATGATTCTCCTACTTTTAATATTTTTATGCATGTGTACATGTGTATGGTGTGTTGCTGTATATATGTATGTGTACAACTGTACATGCCTTGTGCACACACACACATGCAGAGGCCATATGAGGCCACTGAATTCCCTTTCTGTCTTTGAGGCAGTCTCTCATTGAACCCGGATCTGCCACTTTTTGGCCAGATTAGCAGACCATCAAGCCTCAACAATCCTCCTGTCTCCACCCCACTCTGGATTAGGGTCACAGGTGTACATGGCCACACCTGGCTTTTTATGTGGGCACTAGTATTGACCTTGGGTCCCACCTCATCTCCCCAGCCCTATGTTCAAGATTTTTTTGTTTTTGTTTTTTTTTTTTTTTTTTCGAAGTAGGGTCTCGCTCTAGCCCAGGCTGACCTGGAATTCACTATGTAGTCTCAGGGTGGCCTTGAACTCACGGCGATCCACCTACCTCTGCCTCCTGAGTGCTGGGATTAAAGGCGTGCGCCACCACGCCCGGCTATCTTCAAGATTTTAAGAGTTTGAGAAGCACTGCATTTTGTTTTTCTTTAAATGGTTTGTACCACTCTTTTGTGACACAGGCGTGTTCTGAGGTTCTCCTCAATGGGAGACTTTAGTATTGACTCAATCTCCTCATGTGGTATTGGTCTGTCCATGTTTTTATTGCTTCATGAGCCAGATTGGTGGCTTTTAAACTCGTTTTCCCATTTCTTATAGGCTATTCCATTTGTTGATGTAAATGTTTACAGCGGGATCTTGTGCTGTTTGGAACCCTGCGGGTTCAGTAGCAGTGTTTTTTCTCTGATGTCTGATGCCCTTACCTGACTCTGCCCTTTGGGTTTGTTGGTTGGTGGTTTTTTTTTTTTTTGGGGGGGGTGAGGTCTGGCTAAAGGTTTACCAATTTTATTTTGTTTGAATTTTGTCTTAAAAAAATCCAAATCTTAGTGTGTGTGTGGGGGGGTGGTTAACAGGGGGTTGTGTTAGGTTCTCGTGTAGCCCAGGTTGGGCTTGAACTCCAGATGTAGCTGAATGACCTGGACCTCTTCTTGGTCCCCCAGCCTCCATCCCCCAGATGCTGAGGTTACAGGCATGTGCCACCACCCCTGGCTTACTTTTTAGATTTTAAAAATTGTTCTCGTCTCCATTTATTCCTCTCCTCTGACCTCTAGTATCCCTTCCCTTTCCCTACCTCCCAGCTCCGTCTTCTCCTGTCATCAGGTCCTTGAGGTGTCATCTTGCGTCATGAGATCTTCCTCCTTCTTCTTCAACACAGCCGTTACCATGATAGATGTCACACACGCTGCTTTTGCGGGGATGGTACCTTGTGCTTCCATTTTTATTGCTTTGAAGATTTTTAAAGATTTCTGATTGTTTGGAAGCAAGATGTTTAATTTCTTCACCTTTGTGAATTCTCTGAACTGTCTCCTCTGGTTGGTGTCTTGCTTCATATCGTTACAGTGATGAGGACACTTGACATGGTGTTCGGTCTTCTCACTAACTTGTTAAATCTGTCTGGAAAGAGCTGGTGTGCGTGAGCAGCCCCTGTTTCCCGCTGCTGCTGGGTAGGCTGTGCTGTGGGTCTGGTGGGCAGCACTCCGTCAAGATGAACGTGAATTAAGCCTGCAGGTCCTGGAGCACATCAAGAATCAGGCCCGTGTGATCCGAAACAGATGAGGGCTGATGATGGTGATGAGAACGCCCACAGAAACAGGATGGCTGGCAGTTGAAGGATGGGAGGGGATCAATAATATTATTGCAAAAATGAGTAAACAGGGGACATGAAGAACTCACCTGGCCTTTCCTCTATCAACCGTGGGCAGATGATCGATGGGAATGAATGAGAGAGGGACTCAGTGTGTGTGTGCGTGTGCATGTGTGAAGTATGTGTGGTGTATGTGGGTGTGGGTGTGTATGTGTGAGTGTGTGTACATGTGTGTGTGCACGTGTGGTGTGTGTGCGAGTGTGTTTATGTGTGAGTGTGTACGCGTGTGTGCATGTGCGTGTGTGTGGTGTGTGTGCGAGCGTGTTTGTGTGTGTGGTGTGTGTGTATGTGTATGTTTGAGTGTGTGTGCATGTGTGTATGTGTAATTGTGTGCGTGTGTGTGAGAGAGCATGTGTGTGGTGTATGGTGTGTGTGGTGTGTGTGTATGGGTGTGTATGTATGTGTGAGGTTGTGTATGTGTGTGTGTGCGCACGCGTGAGCGTGCACCTCATGCACGTACATGTGATGAAGGCCAGGGGAAGACATCAGACTTGCTCTGTTGCCCTTCTGCCGTAGTTCACCGACGCGGAATCTCTCACTGGACAACGGATGAGCTGACCAGTGAGTCCCAGTGACCCCTGCATCCTCTCAGCACTGGGGTGGGTCCCAGGAGTGCAAGGCCAGGCCTGGCTTTCTCACGTGGGGGCTGCAGATGGAACTCAGGTTCTCAGGCCGTACAGCAGGCGCTCACTAGTAAACCATCACCCCAGCCCGAGAGAGCACATCGAATAGAAGTCATCATGTCGACAGAAATGTCAAAGTCAGATCGACTACTTTTCCAGCCCTGACGAATTAGTAACTGTCAGCATCAAGCATGGTGGTCTTCACAGCGCCTGTAAAGAGGAGGCACAAGGACTTTCCAGTTGGAGCTCACAGCCCCACCCATGCTGTCCCAGAGTCGAAGTGACATCCCACGAACCCATGGGTCCAGCTACAAGCTTTCAAGACACATGGTACAAAGACACATGAAGCTACATCTCAGGAATTCAATCTGCAGAATCCAGACAGCAAGATGGAAGAAAAGAAAGAGATGCAGGGGGACTTTATAAATTCAGAGAGATTTTGGTAGTCATGTCAAAAAATCCTATTTTGTATTTTTTTAAATATTTTATTTATTTATTTGAGAGAGAGAGAGAGAGAGAGAGAGAGAGAGAGAGAGAGAGAGCACACAGGGCCTCCAGCCACTGCAAATGAACTCCAGACACATGCGCCCTCTTGTGCATCTGGCTTTATATGGGCACTGGGGAATTGAACTCTGGTCCTTCTGCATTGCAGGCAAATGCCTTAACCGCTAAGCCATCTCTTCAGCCCCCTATTTTGTATTTTGAAAATCTATTTCTTTCTTTCTTTCTTTTATTTGCAAGAAGAGAGACAGAGAGATTAATGCCCACTGTCATGAGGGCACTGATCCCACTCACAGAGGCTGTCAACCTCATAAACTAATCACTTCCTCAAAGCCCTCCTCCCAACGCTATCTCCTTGGGGGTTAAGATTTCCCTACGTGAGGTTGTGGGTTGAATACGGAAATAAACATTCCAACCACAGAGGTGTCTTTGATTTGCAAACTTCAGAACTCTTATTCAAAGTAGATTAGTTAAAAGAAAGCATTTCCAGTCTCACATTACTGTGTATGCAGAGGTTCATTTTATACAGAGCTGAAGCCATGAATCCAGACATCCTGGTTCTTCCACAGATGCCTCTCTCGGCTGCCTCCTCCCTCCCTTCGATGAGGGCTCTTCCCAAGGTACTATTTCATGCCTGTGGCCCAGTAAGCATCCCAGCATGGCTGAAATCTGTCACAGGGAATTTTCTTACTTTATTTTCTGTCCCAGTTACTTGTTACTGGGACAAAACGCCTGACCAGAAACAGCTTCTAAAAGGGAAAGGTTTCCTTTCAGCTCACAGTTTCAAGGGGAAGTCTATCATGGTGGGGGAAGCAGGTAGGAGCACACAGCCAGGACCCACACGGTCACATCAGCAGGCAGGAAGCAGCACACAGGG
>PVHP010047707.1:0-12799 GCA_004024765.1 Zapus hudsonius | reverse complement strand
AAACACACATGTATTCATGAATACACACCATTGACCTATGGTTCTGCTCCAGCCCCTGTGTCAGGGGCGAAAGCCTTTGGGGGCCTTTGGAGGCACACCCTGGCTTAGTCTTGGACGGCACCTGACAGCCTGCCAAGAGGGGCTTGGCTTAATGAGTTTCAGGAGGTAGTCCTGATTAGGCTATTTGCACATCATGCCCACAGGTTCTTGTCATAGACCAATAAATGGCTCCCTGATTGGCAAGGAGCTCTCTCTATATATTCTGTAGCATATCTGCAAGGGGGGATGAAGAGATATGAGAGGGATGAAGAGATATGAGCAATGAGGAATGAGGTAACAGGTATGGGGTATGAGCAATGAGATCTGAAAGAGAGCAATAAAGAGAGAATGCGCATTCTTCCACCCATACCCCATACGTGGCGTATGTGTGTTTGTGTGTGTGTGTGTGTGTGTTTATCATTGCCCCCACGGGCGGTGGGCAGTGACAAGTGGTGCCGAAACCCAGGAAACGAAAGGGAAACAAAAGGGACACGAATGGGAAACGGAAGGATCCATAAAAGAACCTAGGTAAGAGAGTTTTACGGTCTGTGGTAAAAGCAACGGTTGTGAGGCTTGCTGAGAGGGCAGCTATGGTTCAAGGTAGAAGCGATGAGATTAAAGTGCACTAAGAGTGACGAAAATAGAGAATTAAAAATTCTCTAGAAATGGTTATGTGAAGGTCCACTAAAAGTGGCCAAGAGGAAGTGAGGCATGCCTAGAGAGTGACTGAGGTTCGGTGAAGCGACTAGAAGGGTCACTAAGTGGCTGAGGTTCACAATAGAGTGAGAAAGATGGGCCCATATGGAGACGGTCCCAGGACTGCAGCCCGGGGAAGGGGGAACGGACACGCTCTGCTCTAGTCCAAGTAAAAGTGGGAGCAATTTTGGCTTTAATGAGAATAATTCAAGAGTGGTGGTATATAAAAGTAGGCTTCTCTTCTGCATGGCATAGAAGAAGGGAAGGGGGGCAGGACCGAGCTCCGTGCGCCCAAGGCTACCAGACAGATGGGCAGGTTAGTCAAAGAGCTCCATGGATGCCAAGGCCGAGAATAGTACGAGATGGCTGAGAACTTTGGCGGGGAATTCTTTGCTTCTCTCCTTTCCATGAGATGCAATCTGGAGGTCAATGTTTGTTATGGAAAACTGCTCATGTTTTCCTAAAGACTATAGAGCAGCATGTTCCTTGGTTTCTGGAGGAGATGGAGGGAACAGCAGGTAGACAGCGGGTTTGTGGTGGTGCACCAGGCCTGAGAAAGTTGGAGCATGCATGGTGGCGGCTGTCCACCCCAAGGAGAAGCATGCCGAAGCAGTCCGATCCCAATGACTGCAAGACGGCAGACCCAGGGACTGTGCTCCATGCGCCAGGCAGGCAAACAAGTTAAACAAAGAGCTCCGGGAACGCCCTGGCCAGGCCAGGACAAACTGACTGGCCTGGAGTCTTGGAATTCCTTAGTTTTATTTTTCTTTTCTCTGAGATTTCTCTGAGATTTTCTCTGAGATTCTGAGGTCAAGCTTGGAGGTCTGAGAAATTTATAAGGCTTTTTCTCTGTCTATGTATTTGGTACAAGGAAATCTCTGGTTTGGGTTATAAAATATCTGCTAATTATATACAAAAAAAGATATTTTTCAATCAGTCTAAAACACAGTTTTTCACCTTGCCAGAATTCCAGGTGCAAACCCCTTGGGCTGACAATGGAATAACTTAAGCAAGGCTGAGCTCCAGGGAGAGTTACTCCCAGGGAGTACAACCTTTTGTTTGAAGGAAAGGCCCTACAGGATAAATTCAATTGATTTAATTTCTAGTCAATTTGTGATAGATTTTGTTTCAGGTCATTTATAAAGATTTTTCCTCTATAAAAGTCTTATAACATATGAGAAAGAATGGAGACAGGATCCAAAAGTTTCCAGATAACATTCTGTAAATGTGAATGCAGCTTATCTCAGAGATCATTATGTTTTGCATATACTATTTTAAAGTGTGCAACATGAAATTATTAGCAGGAGATATCTTATAAACTCTATAAATATGTGCTAATACTATATGGGTTGTCAGTTCTCCAAAAATGATATTTATAGAGGTGTTACATACGAGAAATGCCTGTGATTTCTCTGAATTCTATAAGGTATAAAAAACTAAAATATAGTAAAGATAAATATGTGTTGGATGTCAATTTTCCTATGAAAGCAATTACTAGGGCTTATGGACTTAACAAAAGAAAGAGCATATACTTTTGTGCTCCACTGGCTTTTGACTGTAGGACAGAGTGCTCCCTATTGCCAAAATCCCAGAAATAGACAGATTTTCCAATACTTCCTCAAAAGTCTGTCTGGCCAACGGGTTTATGATGAATGTAAAGGAAAGGAGAATTGCGTTGCTGAAGTTCATGACTGTATAGGTAAACTGAGTCAAAGAAAAAGACATAATGTTTCTTTTCTCATCTATTGCTCAATGATTAGAGACATTTTCTGCTTGCTTATAAATTAAAAAGAAGGGGGAAAATGCCTCTAGAAAGTTATCTTTCTTAATTTTGGGATTTTTACAGAAAGACTAGTCATGGCAAATTATAAAAGAAATTATTCTCTAGCTTAAGTTTTTATAAGACAGAGTACAGATGTTCTTTTGCTTAGGCTAACCACTGCTAACACTGGACCTGATCACTCAAGTTATAGCTGTTGGTTCAATGACTAAATTGTTTATGGGTTAAGAAATGCACAAGAGGAACTCTTGGGGTACTCACCAAGACTAACTATGTTTCTTTGTCAAGGACAAATTGAGTCTTTGGGATAGAAGTTGCTTACTGGTATTGATTTTCTAGGATGGGTTCTCACATCTAAAAGCATTGTGAGATTGGTTCTATTTGTTTATGCTAATACTGCCAGGTGGTTATCATTTGACTTGTACAGTTTAATTTCAGTCATTGTGGCTTCTGTCCTCCTATTAGATAAATGTGTTGGAATAACTTAATTAAGCTAACAACATTGGTTGTCACAAGTTTTCCTTTTCAAAAACTTGGCAGGACGAGACTCTGCTTTGTTGCGGATGATCGCAGCGTTTCCATCTAAGATAGTATTTCAACAATTGTCTTATTTTGTGTGCTTGAACTAACTCTTTAAGATATTCCCTACTCCATGGTACAAGTTTAGAATGTTATTAAGTACAGTACTGCAGATACCTCAATATATTTCATTTCCTATGGACATCGGTTCTCCTCATACATCAATTGCAGTTCGTAAAAGAACTTCTGTCATCATTGCTGCAATAGCTGTTTCAGCTGTGGTGGCTACTACAGATGCTGTTGCTTTTGCTACTTCAGTTTCTACAGCACAGACACTCAATAATCATTTTTCTGCAGCTGCCCAAGCTCTAAACATCCGGGATCAATTAAATGGACAGTTTAAAACTGGACTTATGATTCTTGATCAACGAATTGTTCCTGTGCAATTAATGACATTGTGATGTGTTCGTTCTATTATATTCATTCTATTGTGGGACTTTGTATAATTGATGTTTTGCAGCAAAAATGTCTAGACAGCTGTCATATATGTTAACTAGTCATTGGACTTATGAGTTTAATCTTTATTGCTAACTTATGAGTTTAATAACCTAACCCAATCCTTATTGCTAAGGTGCATATCCCTACTATAGCATCTACGATAAGAACTCTTGGTCTGATGTGCATTAACACTTTGCCAATCTCAGATGCGCCAACAACTGCAAGCACAGCTAATTAAGCAAGCCATGGAAGCTATGGGTGACCGATCCTCCGCCATATATGGCTTAAAGTGCTGGATCGGTAGTCAGAGACGGGTAAGCTCCATGGAATTACATATCAACCTAAGACAGGGTTCTGAGGCTTGGAGGTCAGAATTCCAATGACGGGTAAGAGTGTAATTTGCCATGGACAACCTAAGACAGACACAATCCTGAGCCATTTTTTAAGAAAAGAAAAGGGGGATATGTCAGGGGAGAAAGCCTTTGGGGGCCTTTGGAGGTACACCCTGGCTTAGTCTTGGATGGCACCTGACAGCCTGCCAAGAGGGGCTTGGCTTAATGAGTTTCAGGAGGTAGTCCTGATTAGGCTATTTGCACATCATGCCCACAGGTTCTTGTCATAGACCAATAAATGGCTCCCTGATTGGCAAGGAGCTCTCTCTATATATTCTGTAGCATATCTGCAAGGGGGGGGATGAAGAGATATGAGAGGGATGAAGAGATATGAGCAATGAGGAATGAGGTAACAGGTATGGGGTATGAGCAATGAGATCTGAAAGAGAGCAATAAAGAGAGAATGCGCATTCTTCCACCCATACGTGGCGTATGTGTATGTGTGTTTGTGTGTGTTTATCATTGCCCCCACGGGCAGTGGGCAGTGACACCCCTGGGTTCTCATTCTCCCACAATGCAAATAAGAAATACCTAATATAGTCAATGTGTTCTTCTTGGTCTACACTATATTCCCAAGTAAGGTAAATTGTTAGCCACTTATCTTAGTTATAACCTTCTCTGTGTAAGAAATCGAAAGTTCTTTTTATTACATTTCTATAACATTATTTTGGAGTGTGTATGAGTGTGTGTGCATGCATGTGATATGTGAGAGTGTGGGTAACATGTATCTTGGTACATGTATTTGGGTCAGAGGACAACTTTCTGGTAGGAATTCCTGCCTTTTAAGTCAGTGGTTCCTTGTTCACTATTGTGTTTGCCAGGTTAGCTGGTCTACAAGTTCATGGGAAATTGTCCTGTCTTCACCTCTCATCTCCTTTTGGTGTGTTAGGATTCCAGAGTCCAGCCATGCTTTTCAGCTTTTACAAGGGTCTGGGATTCCATAATCAAGTACTCGGGCTTGCCCGACAAGTGCTTTGCCCAATAAACCATCGCCCAGCCCCCCAAAAACAAAAGAAAACTGATTTTTAAATATCAAAAACATCTGATTTAGCCCTGGTCTGGAATCTCAGAAGCCTGAAGAAATATGCACCTATGTGTTTGTATCCTACATGTGTTTGTAGGTATGTAGGTGTGTATGGTGTATACCTACATCTTCAGCCAGAGGTCTACAGCTAGGAAAGACCCTCCCATCCGTTCACATTCCCTTGGCTCACCTCTTCTTCCTTCCTGATTGCCCCTGTGTGGGTACCACTAGTACGGGACACCACTCTTGTGATGTGCAAGATTTCACAGTCAGTGGAACGAGCCTAATGCAGAGCTGAGAGTCTATTGCATTCTCATTCAATAACAGCACTAATATTACCCTCCATGCATAATACTTCTCATTAATAGTACCCAAGCTGGGCTTCACAGTAGAGTCATTTGGGAGAGAGTCCAATGCCCAATCCAAACCCATACTCATCAATCTCTGGAGATGGGACTTGGGCAGCCATAACTTTTGAAGCTCATGAATGATTTGTGTCTGGAGACAAGTGGATGCTGCTGCCTTAAGTAACTGTTGCACAGCAGCTAAGTTTAAATCCACAACACCCGTGGAAGATGCAAGGTATGGTGGCACAGTCCTGTAATCCTGGTGCTGGGGAGGTAGACACAGGGAAGCACAAAGCATGCCAAATTGGTGAGCTGATTCTACCAGAATATGTTCCCCAAGGACCACATCTCAAAGAATAAGGTGGAGAGTGACCAATGGAGACCCCTGATGTCAACCTGTCTTCCCCACATGTGTACATGTGTACTCACACAAACACAAATATACATACATATATGCATGCATGTTTCACACATGTGTGTGCAAAAAAAAATTATGCCATTTTCTGCTTCTAGGCTACTGAACCAGAGATGTGTGAGACTGTAAGGATAGCCAGGAGAGACATTTCCTAAACTCTAAGTGTTTAGAGTTTGAAAGGCTTTTAATCTCTATATGTAGTGAAGAGAATGAGAACTAGAGTTAGAATGGGAATTAGAGGGATGAGACATTAATCAGAAGCTGTTTGGAGATCACAGGCATATCAAGAACCCGTTCTTCCCACCCCTCTCAGCTGACTCTGCAGGGCTTACATCATCTCCATCCATCCATCCAATGTTTATTAACTACTTGTCAAATGTCCAACACTATATCTGTTGTAAAATTTATTAAAAGTGTGACTCTGATATTTTAGCAGCTAAAAGCTTAGTCATTTGACTTCTGAATCCATAGGGTTAGAAACTATCACAGTGAAGTATGGCAATGGCTGTGAGAAAGGTAGAAAGGGCTGTGGAAGCAGAAATGTTAACCAGCCGATTGTGACAAGGACAAAGGATTTTGCAAAGTAAGTAAAGTCTGGGCTGGGCATTTAAGAATGAGTATGGAATGTGCTTTGGGTCTGAAGATTATTGCCTATGTATCTGGACAGAGTCAAAACCTAATGATTAATTCATGTTTGAAAGTCAGCATTCTGTGTTAAGTGGTGATGCATCTTTCTCTTCAACCTCTCACATTGTAAAAGTTATTTGACATTGCTTTTTAAAAATGCCTTCTAGGGATAAATTCTATAACTAAGAATAGAAGAAAGAATGTGAAAGATGAAGAAAATAATTTTTTTCTCTTGCAAGAGATCTTTCAACATTGTCATCTTGGGTGAAGTTAAGGTCTTTCGTGTTTACACTTTGGACCTAAGCTGATCTCTTTGCATGCTGCTTTCAATAAACAACCAGCACATCTTTAAAATATTTATGTAACTGGATGCCTCACAGAGCCATGCCTTACCATTCATTTCCACCTGTGAAAATTCCACTTGTACTGAAAATGCTCAGGTATATCTTCCTTAAAGCCCACATTGCTACTGACACATAATAATCTTAACCCCTTATACATGTACTAATTGTTTTATATATGCATGTGGTATGCATGTATGCACATGCATGTTGGTATGTGTGTGGTGAACATGTGCAGTGTGCATATGAGTATTTAAATGTCTATGAGAGTGAATGTGTTTGTAGTTGAGTTGTGTACGTGTGTGCACACACCTGTGGAGGCAAGAGGTCAACTTCAGGTGTCTTCCTCAATCACTCTCTACCCTAGGTTTTGAGACAGGGTCACCCATCAGGGTCCAACCTGAGCTCACTGATTTTCTAGACTCACTTCTGAGCCCTGGGGATGTTTATGTCTTTATCTCCCTAGGGCGGGTATAACTGGCACATGCCACCTCACCCAGCTTTGATATAAGGCGCTGGTGATCCAAACTCAGATGCTCTAAGTACTTTCTTCACAGACACATTCCTCCAAACCACCTCTTGTTATTGTTAATATTCTCATTAACACAGTATGTTTATGCATTTGTGTTCAGTCCATTTTAGTATAGCCCATCAGATGGACTGATTGGCTTGCTGGGGAATTAATTTGTGGATGGTACCATGTTAAAGACTTAGAAGATGGGCATACTACCATAAGAGATTCCAGTGCTATTGATTTGAATGAATGTCAGTGTAGAAAGTTTCTATACTTCTCTTCCAGGGATTTGCTGTGATATAATGTTACTAATACAGAATCTCCAAATATAGCAGCATTGTACTCAGAGTCTCTCTCTCTCTCTCTCTCTCTCTCTCTCTCTCTCTCTCTCTCTCTCTCTCTCTCTCTCTGAACCCTTCTCTCTACGATTCCTTTCTTCATGCCCCTGTTTGTGTCTTATAATTCCTGCATCAAGAAGTCAGAAACAGCAATGCACATGGGAGCATCACTGTGTACTGGAGTTTGGAAGGTTTGCAGTCAGCTTTTCATTGCTGTACAAAGAAACTGACACAAAGGCGGCTAATGGGACAAAAGGCTTTATTTTTGTTTACAGACTCAAAGGGAAGCTCCATGATGACAGGGACAATGATGGCATGAGCAGAGTCTGGACATCACCTCCTGCCAACATCAGGTGGACAACAGCAGCAGGAGAGTGTGCCAAACACTGGCAAGGGGATGCTGGTTATAACACCCATAAGCCTGCCCCCAACAACACAGCTCCAACAAGGTTACAATCCCAAAATTGCCATCAGCTGAGGATTAAGCATTCATAACACATAAATTTATGGAGAACACCTGAATCAAACCAGCACCCCCCCTCATATCCATGAAGTTTTTTCTCAAAATTTATATGCATATATCACCTATGGGATATAACAGTGCAGAGCTTCAGCTAGGCATCTTATGCTTAGTTGTAGGCAACTGCCTTAACTGCTGAGCTATCTCTCCAACCCCTATGCTTAGTGTAAAGCGAGGCCTGGGGTATGAATTCTTAAAATAATCTCAGGAATTTGGACATCACCCATCAATAGCCTACCCTTTATAAGAAACTTCCTATCCATTAATCCCTCTCTCCCTCTCTTCCTTCTTATTTATTTGTGTGTGTGTGTGTGTATGTGTGTGTGTGTGTGTGTGTGCGTGTGTGTCTGTCTGTCTATCATCTATCTGTATTGGAGATTGAATCCCAGGCTTCTTATACAGGACAGGCAAATACTCTGTTACTGAACTACATCTCCAGCTTTCTTTTGAGGCAGGTCTCACTAAATTTTCCAAGCAGGACTTGAATTTATTCTGTAGTCCAGGTAGGTCTTGATTTTATGATCTTCATGCCTCAGCCTTTGGAGTTGCTAAGATTGAAGGCCTCTTCCCCCAGACCCAGCCAACCGTTTTTATCTCTTCTGAAAGAATGTCTGATATCTTTATACCCAAGAGACTGTTCTACTTGGTGTGCTGGAGGTTGCTTTCAAAACTCACAAATTGCATTCTAAAATTTAAAAGGAAATGGAATTCTGAATGTAACTATCACTGTCTTAATCTGTTTTGTGTGGCCATAACAAAATACCTGACTCTCTAGTCTGCTGGAGGAGAAAACACATTAGCATCCTTAATCAGCAGTGTATTCTGCAAGCTACCCTCAGGCAAGATGCACCCACTACCACAATAGTAGCATGCCTGTTATGGGGGTCACCAACTGATCTATAAGTTGATTTGAGTCCCACTGAATGGGAGGGTATTCATGCTTGATATTGAGAACCTATTTAAAACCCTATGGCTGGGAGGGTCACAAATACTAGTGTGTGTGGGGGGATATTACTGAAAATTTTGCAGTAAATATTACTATTGTTTAACTATATGAATATATTATGTCCATAAAATTGCCTTTTGAATACCATGTCTATGTGTGTAAGTATTGCTCTCTTTTTTTGGTTAGAGAAGTTTCTCGGTTTTTTTTTTGTTGTTGTTGTTGTTGTTTTTGTTTTTTGATGGCACAGACTGCTGGGCAGACTCCAAAACACTTAAAGGGCAGAGGAGAAGTGACAGTTGAGTGCTCAGCACTTAATGAGATATTTCCAATGGCTCAGGGACTATAGCAGAAGAGGCAGAAAGAATGCAAGAGCCAAAGGATGAGGAGAACTGCTTTGGAATTCAGTCTCCCAGACATGAAGTGGTCATTTCATTCATGACCTTAGAGTGGCTGTTGTTTAGTGTGTAAAACCTGCTTAATATTGGGTTGTCATGGGTGATGGAAGAAGGCAAAAATAAATAAACAAAAAGACATTACTATAGAGTAGGGAAAGGTAGGAAAAGGTGCGGGCTTCAGTTGAGGGATTGAGTGAGGGAGAAGAGGGTAGTGGGAGGGGATTATGTAATTTTATAATATTTTATTATGATAAATTTAAAAACAGCTTTGGACTGTGTAAAGAAATACCCATAATGTGTAAAGAAAATTAGCTTATCTGGCTTATTATTGTGATCCAGTGTAAGATAAGTACCTCCTGGTTGTGTCTAAATATGCTGGAGAAATGGAACAGAGGGAAGAGACAACCACATGAAGCAAGAAGCAAGAGAGCAGGGACGGGCATGCTTCCTCTTATAATAATTCACTTTCTCAGAACTAACATACAGCCTCCATGACTTGATTACCTTCCAGGAGCACCCCCTTAAAGGATCCATAGCTCACCACCACCATATTAGCCCCTCGAACCTTTGAAGGAGAAAATACAACTAAACTCTCCCAAACTCCCTTTAATGTTTTTTGATTGGTTTACTATCTCAGCAGTATTCTTTGTACCTGTGGTAATAATTTAATCCCTCACTCACAAGAGAAGAACATGAAGGCATGTTAAGGATCTGAACTAAGGGAGAGTCGCGGTGATCATTAAAACAGGCATTAGCAATGATTCCATTGCTTTACTTAAGGTGCGTTCATCTAAAGAAACATGAGCATCTTCTTAGAAAGGTGAAGAAACTAAAATCTAAAACCACCTTTAAAGGAAATCATGATTGAAACACTCAAACTCTTGTAACTGTCTCTGTAAGTTTAATTACAAAGCATGGATTTTCAGTCTACATGGAAGAAAGGTCACACAATTTAGATGATGAAAGCCATCACTAGAGAAATACATTTCTAATAAGTAACCTTTCCTCACAAGGATGACACTATGCTGTCTCTGAAGTTAGCACAAGTAGAATCTCCTTTGGTCCATACTAGCTTTGAACTTTCTTTGTAACCAAGGATGACCTTGAACTCTTGATCATCCTGCTTCTACTTCCTGAGTACTGGGGTTATAGGAGTGCACCACCACACAGGGTTTATGTGGTCCTGGAGATCTAACCCAGGGCATCATACATGCTATGCAAGAACTCTACCAACTAGACTACATCCCCAGACCTACATAAATTAATTTTAATGAATGGTAGAGTGAAATAGTATAATTATGGAAATGGCTGTTTGGCAATTCCTCATCCATTCTTTATGGATTTAGACATCATGGACAATATTTATTCTTCAATGTTTTTCTCACAAGAATTTCTTGAAGGAATTTGGCAAGAAAACCATGGAAAAGTATAAACAATCTAATATAAGTGAGCTTTAAAGAAGATGTGACAGTGGATCACCAGGCATGGATTCTACAAGTTGGGAAATCTGGACAGACAGATAGACATAGAAAATCAGTGCCACTTCCAATGTGTGGAGCTGACTGCTTATACAGGGTCAGAAGCCTACAGAAAAGCGGGGCAGAGTGCATCACTTTTCAATAGGAAGTCTGGAGGGACCATACTCCGAGAGATGCTGTATCGAAGGATGTGTGCAGAGAAACATTCACTACATTTATTTTCATCACATCCAATTTAGAGAGATCATAACATGAGTAAAGAGCCTGTAGCATTTGAACAAAGAGAAACTATAGATGAAGAAATATCCCCTAGCTGGATCTTTCTTATTGCTGTGAATCTTTGACTACTGAGAAATATAAAGAAAGCATTGAAATCCATCTCCTCTTCATAATCTATCCCTGTTTAGGCAGTAGGTAGCATATTTAAGATTAGACTGAAGCTTCCAGGTAGCAAGATTTTGTGTTGAATACACTTAAATCCCCACTTCTCCTTCAAGAACCATGCCTGTAATATACTAAGAGGTCTATGAATATTTGAGCCCTTTTATTAACTGGTCAACACTGTATGTATGGTATGGAGCTATCCATGAAGCTATCTGCTCTTACTTCAGGAAACTGAACCTTTTAAGAGTGGGTTGTATCTTTAAAAGTGTGTCCATGATTCTAGTACAGGCACTGCCATTTTTAATGTGTTCCTGGCTTACCCTTGAGTCAGTTTCACATTCTCTGCCAATGTGCATCCTGGTAACTTTGACCCTTGCTTAATATGGAGTGACACAAAAAAAGATTAGTGCCCAGAATGTCTTCCTTGGAGATGACTCAGAGAACCTCTGCAGAATTCGAAGCTCACTTTCAAGTCTTGTTAAATTCAAAACTAAGAACCAACATTGTCGCGTCCAAGCTCGACCAGCAAGAAAGGACAGGACCACGAGTTCTTCTCCGCAGCAATTTATTCAAGAAACCTTGCAAGTTACAATCTTACTAGTTACTTCTTCATTCTTCTTTTTCTTCTCTCCCGCGCTCAGGATGTGCAGGAATTTTAAATCAAACTACCACCTATCAGCATTACATACGTATACATTCACAATTGGTCCATATACACGGAAGCATGCCAGGCATTAAGCCATTTTCATACAAGGAGATAATAAATTCTCTGGAATGCACACCACGTGGAGGTAAAGAACAGAGGACAGCGCCATCTTCTCAGCAGGCACTCAAACAAAGAAAAAGCCCGCGCTGCCTCCAGTAGGTGGGCGTGGCAAGGCTCTGCCCAGGGATGGGGCTGGGCTGCCCAGCCCCCCTACCTCACAGGAACGGCTCACTACACAACATTAGAAAGGAAATCATACTTATAGAAATTTCCTTTCATTCCCTTCGATGTGGGTATTGCCCTATAGGCATTTATATTGGGTAAAGCAATTTCTCTCCTTATAAAATCCCACAAGCTCACTTGTAAAACTGAGTAATGAACTTTGCCACGCACTGGCTGTCTGTGCCATGAGGATTCACTCTACATACATTGAGAATACTTCTGTTAGGTAATCATGGGATCATGACTGTCTGGTTTAGAACATTGAATACCCTTCACTTCAGAGTGTTATTTTTATTATCAGTGCTGGGGAGGGGGTTTGTGTTTACATTATGTTTAGGGACAAAGACATTTACAGACTTCCTGTCAGAGTTCCTACCAGGTTCCTTAGTATGTGTTGTAGTTACCTTTGTGTTACTGAGACAAAGCACTTTACCAAAAGCTGCTAAGGGGGGGAAACATTTTATTTTGGCTTAAGGTCTCAAGGGAAAGCTTCATGATGGCAGGAGAACGCATGGCATGAGTAGAGGCTGGATGGATCACCTCCTTGCCCCAGGAGGTGGAAAACAGCAGCAGGAGAGTGACCCAAATGAACATTGGCAAACTGGGGGCTAATAAATA
>PVHP010047706.1:0-12792 GCA_004024765.1 Zapus hudsonius | reverse complement strand
CTCTACCACTGAGCTACACCCCAGCCCCTCAATGGGGATTCTAGGCAGGAGCTCTACCACTGAGCCACACCCCAGCCCCTCACTGGGGATTCTAGGCAGGAGCTCTACCACTGAGCCACACCCCAGCCCCTCACTGGGGATTCTAGGCAGGAGTTCTATCCCTGAGCTACATCCCTAGTCCTCATACTTGTTCTTTTAGGAGCCCTGCCTTCTTGGATGACCACAGCCCTTTCCTTAGTCCTCTTCTACCGGACTCTGGGTCTTACATCTCCCCGACTATAAAGTCAGCTGAGAACAAACCTCACCTCTGAACATTCCTTCTACAGCAGGGAACTTCAAGAACATAGTAGACAGTGAAAACTTCATGATGGACTGCATGAGGGAAATCCCAAACTTACCTTAAACTCCACCTCTCCCTGTGGCTGGCCAAAGCTGCTCCAGGTGACACCTTGAACTCCCTCCCGCCCAGGGCATTATGGGAAAAAGAGCAGGTGTAAGAGACAGAAAACGCTGGGTATGTTAAGAAGCCAGCTCTGGGCTCATTAGTCTTTTAATATATTATTCTGAAAAGAAAGGAATTAAAAAAAAGTTCTTGACAGCTCTTCTCTTTTTTTTAATTTAAATAAATACCCTGCCCACCTCCCTCCCACTAAAGTTTCCTTCCTCGCCCCATCCCGCCCATCCCTGGCTAGACCCTCACCCCAGAACTAAATAAGATACCTGCTTCCAAGCAGGCCACACTCACTACCAAATTCTGGCAAAATTGTAAATACTGTACATTGTCTGAGCCCTTCCCTTTGGAGTCCGCTACCCAAGTAGACCCACCCCTCAGCTTTGGGTGGGCATGGATGGTGGTGGGGGGCTTTAGGCACTGGCCTTGGAGAGAGTGCAAACTTAGCCATCATTCTCCACCCCCTGCTCTGGAGTAGGTCAGAAAGGCCCAGAATTGTTCTACAGACTAAAATAAATAACAAAATAAATACCCTTCCCCACTTCCCCCAGCTCTCAATAAGAGCCGCTCTCTCTGTCAGCTAGTGGCCCCCTTCTATGTGCCCCACCCCCATCTTCCTCCAAACCCTTCCCTCTCTTCCCCCCTGGTAACCTCCACCTTGGCCTTCACATTCTCAGGAAGAGGAGTCTACCCCATTCAGACCACCCCCATCCCCACATCAAGCAAACCCTCTTCCTTCCCCAAGTGACTTGAGGTGCTGCTACGACCACCGCAAAGCCCCCCATGGGCCGGGCAGGCAGGGGTGCACTCCTGGTCCCTCCGTGTCTGAGTCAACAGCAGAGGCCGGCTGGCCCTACCCCCCTCCAGTCCAGGTATCCCGGCCACCCGCCCCCCTCTCAGATTGCAGTGTCCCAAAGGACCGTGTGCTGCCTGCGGCAGGGCGGGGTGCCGGATTTGCGGGGTTCGGGTCCCCGCCGCCAGCTGGGAAGGATGGGCATGCTCTCCTGCTTGCAGAGCCCTCGGTCCGGGCGGTGGCGAGCCTTGATCTCCTTGCACACGCAGCGCTTGCGCTCGATCACCTCCAGCAGCTTGCCGTCGCGCTCGCGCTCGCGGGCCGGCTGGGGCGGCAGGGGCAGCGGCAGGGGCAGCGGCAGCGCAGGGTGGGTCTGTGCCGGCAACCCCCACCCAGAAAGGGAAAAGAGGGAGGGGAGGAGGAGAGCTTAAGGACCTCGTGCAGAACCAACGACACACCCTGCCCCAGCCCCTGCACGAATAAACCCACCCCAGTCAGTCCCTGCCTCTGTGCCTGGCTGGGGCGGTGGACAGGGACAGAAATCCAGCCACCTGCACCCTGTCCCCCAGCCACGAGCCCTGGTGCCAGACTGGCCTGTCTCTCCCAGAGGAAGGAACCGTTAAAAAACATAGACTAGGGAGGTGGCTCACTCCTTTAATCCCAGCACTCCCAAAGCTGAGGCAGGAGGATTGCTGTGAGTTTGAGGCCAGCCTGGGCTAGAGACTTCTACCTTAAAAAAACAAAACAAAATCATCTTTGGTGCTAGAGAGATGGCTCAGAGGTTAAAGGTGCTTGGTTGCAAAGCCTGTCTGCCCTGGTTAGATTTCACAATTTCCATGTAAAGCCAGATGCACAAAGTGGTGCATGCGTCTGGAGTTCGTTTTCAGTGGAAGGAGGCCACTCAAATAAGCAAACAAAAAAATGTCTTTCTAAAAAATCAGGCATGCATTTTTCTAATTTGCCCTTCAGAGGGTCTTTCTTCCTAAACTGCTATAAGGTGTGCAGAGAAGCAGTCTGTGCAAGCTATACTGGTTTAGGTTCCTGCCTCCTGAATTCTTTTTTTTTTTTTTTTTTTTTTTTTTGGTTTTTCAAGGTAGGGTCTCACTCTAGCTCAGGCTGACCTAGAATTCACTGGAGTCTCAGGCTGGCCTTGAACTCACAGCTATTCTCCTACCTCTGCCTCCTGAGTGCTGGGATTAAAGGCGTGTGCCACCACACCCGGCCCTGCCTGAATTCTTTCCTTCACTTTCTTCCTTCCTCCTTCCCTCCTTTCTATTTATTTTTTAAAATGCACTTGTGTGTGCGTGTGTGTGCGCACGCGCTAGGGTCTCTCGCCAAGGCATACATACGTCCCAGTGGTTTCTCAAGCGAGCATCTTCTTTAACTGCTGAGCCATATCTCCAGCCCCATCCTTAAGTTTTCTGAGACAAGATCACCCATAGCCCAGACTACCTCAAACTCATTATGTAGCCAAGGATGACCTTGAACTCCTGGTCCTCCTGCCTCCACCTCCAAATCCTGGCATTACTGGTGTGTGCCACACTCATTCCCTGACCCCTTTCTTGTGCCCTCCCTCTTTCAGTTATTTATTTATTTTGAGGTAGGGTCTCGCTCTAGCCCAGGCTGACCTGGAATTCACTATGTATTCTCAAAATGGCCTCAAACTCACAGAGATCCTCCTACCTCTGCCTCCCGAGTGCTGGGATTAAAGGGGTGCGCCACCCTCTCTCTCTTAATGTGGAGTTTTGTGACAGGATTTTCCCATGTAGCCCAGGCTGGCCTCTAGCTTTTGCCTTATCTCCCCGAGTGCTAGAGTTACAGGCATGAGCTAGGTGCCTGCATTGCTTGTTTTTCTTTCCACACTCAGGCCTTCTTTTCTACCTGTTTCTCCACAGATAACGGAAGACCAAACCTCACCTGGCTCAGGGCATCCCTGGGCTGGCTGCAGGGCCGGGGTGTGTGGAGCGCGGCCTGCCGGACTCCAGACGTGGAGGCAGATCGCCCCAGGCGATAGCCTCCTGTGAAATCTGGGGCCAAAGAACCAGATATGAGCAGAGACGCCTATGGGTGCCCGACCCCCTTACTCCCTGAGAGTATAGCTCAACACTAGAGCTCCTGCCTAGAATCCCCCAGTGAGGGGCTGGGGTGTGGCTCAGTGGTAGAGCTCCTGCCTAGAATCCCCTAGTGGGGGGCTGGGGTGTGGCTCAGTGGTAGAGCTCCTGCCTAGACTCCCCCGTGAGGGGCTGGGGTGGGGCTCAGTGGTAGAGCACCTGCCTAGCAGGTGGGACATCCTGGGTTTCATCCCAGGTTTCATTCCCAGCACAAGGGGGAAAAAAGATTTAGAGCCATGAATATGGGTTGCTAGGAGGTCAGGATAGGCCAGGCTGGACCATGGGGATTCCATGGGAGATTCTCCACCCACCCATCTCTGTTGAAGAGTACATAGACAGGGTGTCACCTCCGTTTCGGTGGCAGGCAGGGAAGGTCTGGCAGGGGATGGGCAGGGCTGTACGGCTCCCTCCTCGTTCGTGGTGAATCCTGGCCAGCAGGCCCTCTGCCCCCTGGCTCCTCACAGGAATCCCTGATGCCACAGGACCCCTGTCCTCACGCTCCACCTTGCCTGGAGCCTCAGCACTGCCATTCCAGGCCCGGGCACCATCCTCGACCTCTGCTTGGGATAACAAGGAAAGCTCAATATCTGCATGCGGGACCTGTTCTTCAGTTCCCAACAGCTACATACAATTCAGCATGGTTCCTTTGCAAATCACAGCAGGGATGTGAGGGGTCCTACTTTTCACTCCCCCCAACACACACAGGCAGGACCCCCTCTGGCCACATACAATTCAGTATGGATAGCCCCTTTGCAAATCACAGCAGGGATGAGGGCTCTGCTTCTCAGTCACACACACAAAGGTCTCAGCACTGCCGCTTTCCTTTCTACCCATTTACCATCCCTGGGGCTCAGAATCACAGATATTTGCTGCTTAGAAACACTTTTTCCTGGCCACGGAGGCCCCCTCTACCCTAACTTAGCTCCTGAGCCTCTCCAGTTCTAGACAGATCCAGAATGAACACCGGGAAATGAGGGAGGCTGTACCCCAATAGAGAGAGAATCCCCGATCCTGAGCACCGGAAAGGGGGAACACTGTAGGAGGGGGGGAGGGCTGTATGTGAACTAAGCTCATCTCTGACAGCAGGCCTGGCAGAGCATTGCGTTGCTAGGCAACGGTAGGGGCCTCCCTCTCCTCTCCCTCCTGTCTGGATGGGTTGCCATGGTAATAGCTGGGAGGCAGCTGTGTTTAGCTCCTAGTGTGCACACACTCACAAACACACACCCCTGCAGCCCAGGGAAGGGAGGGCCAGGTCTTGCCCTACCTCAGACCTTCCTGTCCTTTGAGCACACATGCACGGTGACCCCCATCCATCATTCTGCACCCCATTCCCATCTTTCTGTTTTCCCAGAAAACTTTCCAGTTCAGGACAATGGGTTGTGGCTTCTAAATAAACCCCTTCAACACCTTCCCCCAAACCCGTCACCAACAACCCCTTCGACACCCCCCCACATACCCTCATTCCCCACCCCTCACTCACTGTCCTGTTCCTTTGCCTTCCTCCCTCCATACAGGACCTTCCTCTGCAGAGCCCAGCCTGCCCCAAATGTGGCGGCGCCCATCTCCTCTTCTTCCTCCTCTGGTGTCCCTGCACTGGTGATGACATGGGCACAGGAAATGCTGGCAAAGGCGCCCCCATCCGTCCCTTGTTCTTGCAGCTGGATCTTGACCATGGGGGATGGTGCCCCAACTCCACAGCCCTTATTCAGCACCCCCCCAGCCTTGAGGCTCTCATAGGCAGGGGGTCTCTTGAGCCCAGGTGCTGTGGCTGGGTAGGTCCAGAGGGGGGTCAAAGGGCCTGCGGTGGGGTCTGGAAGGCTATGGGGGGAAGCCAGGCAGCCACGATGGTGGAGGACCCCAGCTGTTGCATTCATGGCCCCACCGTGGGGGCTGGACTTTCCTGGCACAGGGGTTCTCGAACTGGCACACAGCATTCCATGGAGAACTGAGATTTCCTTCTCTGTCTTTGGCTCCCCAACACCCAGGGGTGGACCAGCTGGCAGGACGGAGTGTGTGGTCACTTTGACCGCCGAATACACCATAGTGTAAGACACGGCCTTGTCCTTGGGAGGGCCAGAGAGCAAGGCAGCTGGGGTAGGGGGGGCTGCCGGCGCCCCCACCGCCTTGGGGCAGATCATGCTGTGCGAATTGGGGAGCTCTCGCTCCCCCCGGGGCTGGCCAGAGCCCTGGGGTGGCAATGGTGTTGAATGGCTCCGGGCTCGGCCTGAAGGTCCCAGCAGGAGCAGGTTGGCAGCAGGAGGTGGAGGCGGTAGGGGAGGCGTCTCCCTCTCTCGTGCAGGCACTTGGGGAGCAGGGGTGGAACCTGCCGGCTCCTTGGAGTGGCAGAGGACCGGTAGCCTTGAGACCCCATCACCAGGGGTTCGGGAAGCAGACTTGGCTTGGGGGAAGGCCAGGAGTGGAGGCCGGTGCTGAAGGAGGTTGGGGAAGGGTGGAGGGATTTCACAAGAAGTGGTCTTGGTGGGTGTCCCCTCCCTCCGGCTGGGGAGGGCTGAAGCCGGACGGCGGTGGTGGAGATGGGGCTGGAGGGCAAGAGGCTGGTGTGGAGGGGAGGTTGCCAGCAATGAGGGCACTCCGCTGCCCCGGCCTTCCCCTGTCTCCTCAGGCAGGGGGTATTGCATTTCCTCATAGATGGCCTCACTGTCTTCGGAGTCTGAATCGCCACCAGCTGGAGGCGTTGGGCCCCCACTTCCAAGAGGAGGTCCTGTCAGGGCCCCTCCGCTTCGTCCTCCTCCCCTGAAGACATCGCCCACCATCTCAATGTACACGGGCTCCTCCTCCTGAGTACCTATGTCAGGGTCACCAGCTATCCGGGAGCTCCGACTGAGGCGCTGCAGGGGCAAGTTTCCTCCTCGGGCAGAGGGTGCTGGGGCGCAAGACTCATCGAAGGACACGGAGAGCTGGGTGTTGGGGCTTCTCCTGGGCTTCTGCGGTGGAACCTTCCGACTGGACTCTCGGCACTCCTGGGTGGGCTTCTGTGAACCTAGACAGGAGAAAAATAAAGCTGGGTTTATTCGATCCAGGCTCCCCACATGCTAACCACTGAGCCACACCCCAGCCCCTCAGGGTGGGGGATTCTAGGCAGGGGCTCTAGTACAGAGCTGTGCCCCACAGCCCCTCACTGAGAGATTCTTACCACTCATCCATGCCCCCAAGCTCCTCACTGGGGGGTTCTAGGTAGATGATAACTCAACCCCATCTCCAGATTTTTTTTTTAACTCTCTATTTTGAGATGGGTTCTCATTAAATTGCCAGTCTAGCCTTGGACTCACTCTTCAGTAAATGAGCAGAGTTCCTTTCTGATTTCTTTTATTTATTTTTATTATTATTATTTTGGGTTTTCGAGGTAGGGTCTCACTCTAGTCCAGGCTGACCTGGAATTCACTATGTAGTCTCAGGGTGGCCTTGAACTCATGGTGATCCTCCTACCTCTGCCTCCCGAGTGCTGGGATTAAAGGCGTGCGCCACCACGCCCGGTGATTCTGATTTCTTGACATACCTTCAAGGATATATCTGCTTGTTCACTTTTCCCACACCTCTCCAGTCCCCAGTTTTGTTTTTCTTTTTCATTTTTTTTTCTTGAGACAGGGTCTCTCTCTTTCTCTGTGTACCCCAGGTTGGCCTCAATCATCCTCCAACCTCTGCTGGGATTGCAGAAGTACATCACCACATCTGGCTAGCCTCAGTCTTTCTGATATGTGACCCAGAATCTGTAGTTCCTACCCTCAATTCTTTCCAAAGCCATCAGACTTCCCTAAGAACCTTCAGGGAGTGTCCCCTGCCCTTGAACAGTTCATCTGAGGTCCATCCAAAAGGAGCCTCTCCATTTCTTTTGGGAATGGAACCTTCCACTTCCACTTGGCTTTTCCCTGAATGAACCCTCCCAGAGATATCCCCTGGCCTGGAATAGATTTTCCCAGCTCTCAGTTCCCTCTAGGGAGAGATTGGGGTGTGTGGGGGGGTCTCACCTGCTTTCTTGCTGGGAGGTGTTTCTGCCCCTGATCCTGCCATGCTGAGCTTGGTACTAGGGTGTCTCCGAGGCTTGGCTGGGGGTCTTCGGGTGCTGCTGTCCTCTGTGAGACCTACACCCCCACCCCCAGATGCACTGTCCATGCTGCCCACCGAGTGGCAGGAGAGGGAGCGGGGAGCCATGGCGCTGTGGCAGGGGTGGGGGGTGTGCTCCTGGGAAGCGGGCATCGTCATGAAGCCCATCCTGAGGGAACGTCGTAGGGAAGCGATGTCCCGAACTCGAACCCCAGGCCCTGGACCAGCCCCAGGCCCCGAGGGGCCAGCAGGGGCTACTTCCTTACTGGAACTAGGGAGGGAAGACCAAGATAGAGCAAAGATCAGACATCAGGTTTTGAACTCTCTTTCTTCAAGTCAAGAGGAGATGGCCCTTCTCAAGGTTGCTAGCAATCCTATTTTCCCAGGGAGTAGGACTGGAACCTGGGTGAGGGCATAGGAAGGTCTCAGGTGGGAATGTAAGGTCCTCAGGCAGATTCTAAATGAGAGGGGATAGTAATGAAAGTAGCATTGTTCAGGACTGGGTTCCTGGTACTGGTGGACCCCTGCCTGGGCACATCCAGCACCCAGCATGTTATTGAGTATGCGCCACGGCCATATACACACCTGCCACCTCGACTCCTTGACTCCTCTCACGCACCTGCCTTCTCTCCCCTCCCCCACACGCTTCCTTTCCCAAAGTCGGGGTCCAACTGGCTACATTACCAGAGTGGGCTGCCCCAGCTAATTTGTTCTCTTCTCTCTCTTTCTCTGTGTCTGCCCTCTGTCAGCCTCTCCAACACACCCCCATTCCCTTTCACTATCCCTGGATTCCTAGGGTGAGTGAAGGGGGGGTGGCTGGCAGGGAAGAGAGGAGAACGGCTGTGGGGTGGGCTCTCATTAAGGCCCTGTCTACTAACCCTTCATTAGGGAAAGATCGCTGTAGTGATCTTCGCTCTGATTAATCTAATTAACAAGAAGAATTAAACTCCACAGTGTCGGAGGGAGAAGGGAGCCAGGAGGTAGTTCTGACTCAGAGAGTCTGTGTAGTCACTGGGAAGGGAGGAAGAGGAGAAGTGGGCTGCGAGAGGCCAGGCCCGGATCTCTGGGAGGGTAAAGATAGAGGGTCATCATGGATGTAGGAGCAGGGATATGAGGGTCCCTACCTGGCTCTTCTGCAGGACCTAGCCAACAAGTCCCCAACACACACACACACACACACACACACACACACACACACACACACTCATGCAACCTGCTCAGTCACTCATCTCCCCAGCAGAGGAGGGGACCACAAGGATGTTTTTGGAGGCCCCTGAAATAACCCTGTCCCAGGTGAGAAAAGTGGGGTCTGCCTCTTCCAAGGTCAGGTGACAGGGAAGGCCAGCAGCCAGTCCCAAAATGACAGAAAGTGAGTTGGAAAGGAAAGACTAGGGTTCTTGGGGATAGGGACAAACCAACAGGGTGCTCTAGAGCTGGAAGTCACCCATCAGGAGGTTAAGAACAAGGCCTGGAGCAGGTGTGTTGCCGCTCTGTCCTGAGTACAGGCTAAGATCAGAGTTCTCACTGATTACAAGTCCACCGGGTACCAGGAGGGGCTGTGGCACAGCAAAGAGGCGATGGGCAAAGGGGACAGTCGGGGCCCCAGCCTTACCTCCTCTTGGTCTCCTCTTCTTTGTGCTGTCTCCACTCCAGCTTGGTTTTTCGGTAGAGGAGGTTCATGTCGTGGGGCAGGAGGTGGGGGCTGGGGGGCCCTGCTCAGCGCCACCAGGCCTGGGGGGTGGCCCTCCCTGGGTCCCCGATCCACTTGAAGGAGAAGGAGTGAGAAAAAAATAAACATGAAGTATGGGTGGGTGGGTGAGGGCCAGGAATGAATGGAAGAGAGACAGAAAAAAAAAAAAGGAACAGAAATGTGAGTCATAGAAGAAAACAGACACACACACACAAACACACACACACACACACACAAAGCTTATAAGGACAACCCCTTCCCAGACAGACAGACATAGACCTGCGTATGTATACAGAGCCATAACACCCTGACAAAGGTGTTCAGAGCCACACAGACACGAGAGAGAGAGAGAGAGAGAGAGAGCGAGAGAGAGAGCCGATTGACACAGATTCCCAGACTGTGTAAATACATCCTGAACCACCCCACACCGAGAGCCCTACAAACACAAAACAACTCTGCAGCCATAGAGCACATTGAGGCACACCACCCAAACAGAAGCCGACACAGAGGGGCGCAGAGAAACACACACACAGACATAAACACCCCCGATACACCCACAGACCTCTAGACACACACGTCTGCTACGGAACTGAACACACCTATGGACACGAGTTGTGCTTAGGGCCTAGATGCGTACATTGTACCCAGCTGGGGAAAGGGGACCGGGTCAGGCTTGCTACCCTTTTGGGGGGCCCTTGAGGCTTATTGAGGGGTCATGAGGACCGGGTGGGGATGTTGAAGGAAGGGTGGGGACACCGAGTTGAGCATCTAAAGTCTCCCTCATCCATCTATCTCCATTCTCTGGCGTTCCCCCTATTCCAGTCCTGGGCCTGGCCCTCCGTCCACCCCTATTCCAGTTTCCAAGCTCCTCAGACATGGTCTCCACCTCCCTCTCTCCCTCGCTAATGGTCCAAATCACCTTCTCCCATCTTTAGGATTTCAGAGAACCCAGGTTTCTCCCTTGCAGTCCTGTCCCCGAATCCCACCCGGTGGGGTCTCCAGCCTGGACTCATAGCAACCTTCTAAGCTGAGGCCTCCGTACCTGCTCTGGCGTCCCTTCCCCCCCAAATTCACTCTCTCCCTTTCGCCTTCAGTCTCTCGTCTCCTCCCAGGAGCCCCTCCCCACGGCCATCCTCCTGCTTCCCCAGTTTGCTCCAAACCTGGCCTGCTTCATCCTTCCCCCCCTTTGCATCCAAGGTCCCCACGTTCCCGGGGCACCCCTCCTCTTTTCTCCTTGTCCTGCTACCCCGAGCTCCTCAGCCTCCCGCCCCTCCGGCCCTCCCCTGCCCCTTGTCCCCCCCAACATCACTGCCTCCCCAAGATCAAGCCTCCCCAAGGTCTACATCGCCGTACCTGGCCTGCCGGGCGCCGGCCCCCCCATGCCGGGCTCCGCCCGGAGCAGGAGGAGGGAGGAGAGACACAGAGACTGGGGGGAGCCGAGCTGGGCCCTGCCGCAGAGACAGCCCCGCCCCCGGGTCCGCCCCCAGACCCGCCCCCGGCCCCCAGCCCACCCTTCCACACCCCGCCGGGACGGAGCGGGAGCGGCCGGCCGAGCGCAGCCCCGGCTCGGCAGGGGCCCGGAGCCCCGGGGGCCGCGGAGCCTGCGGGGTGGGAGACAGGGGCGAGGATGCCGCGGGATGCGGGGGTCCCGCGCCCCGGCCTCGAGGGGGGAAGCGCGTGCCCCGCGCCCCCCTGCCCAGCGGGGCCGTGCTGGGGGGTTCGGGTCTCCCGGGCCCCGAGCCGAGCGCGGCGCTCAGCGGCGCCCCCCGGCGGCAGCCCGAGAATCGCAGCCGCCCGCGAACCCCGTGCGCCCCGCGCCGCCCGGGTCCGAGGCTGCGGCTGCACCGGGGACCCACGTGCGGGGGCGCTGGGGCCGGCGGGGGCTCGGGGGCCCGCAGGGGCACCGCGGGAGACGGAGCCCAGAGGGCGGCGGCCGTGCCCGGCAGGGGGCGGGCTGACTCGGCCGGCCCCGCCCCCCACCATCACCCACCCACCCCCAGGTGGGGAGGGCTCGGCCTCCTCCCCTGCAGTCTCCCAGGCGCCCGGACCTTGCTCGCTGTCTGGGGCTCAAAGTCTTCCGCACGTCCACCCCCGCGGTCCAAGTCATCCTCCGCTAACCTTTGGCTTCGTGGGCGCGGCCCGCTTGGATCTGGGCGCACCAAGGTTAGCCTTTGCCTGTGACCACCGCGGACTGCAGCCTGACACCCAGGGATGGGGCCTCCTCCCCACCCCCACCCCATCTTTCTTACCAGCGTCCAGAAGAAGAAAAAAGTCTGGCTCTGGTATCTTTGACACATAGCTCCTTCCAACGTTGAGTTAAGCTTCAAGAAGACCTCGGTGGTACCCTCGACTGGTATGAAAAATGGACCCAGAGATATGCACGTTCTAATTCCTGGAAACTGTGAATATTCTTTTTTTTAAAATATGTATTCATTTTCAAGCAGATGAAAGAGAGAGAGAACCAGGGCCACCACCTTGTGGGTCTGCTTTATGTGGGTCCTGGGGAATTGAACCAGGGGCCTTAGGCACTGGAGGCAAGTGCCTTAACTGCTGAGCCATCTCTCCAGCCCGAAACTGTGAATATTCTATATGGCAAATCTTTGCATAGGAGCTGTGTGGCTTCAGGCAAATAAATAGTGCAACATGTCTGAGTGTTGCCTTATCCTGTACCTTCCTCAATAATGTTATTGGAGACCTGGCCCCACGGGTGCACAACTATGATCCCAGCACTGGGGAGGTCGAGGCAGGCAGATCTGGAGTTCAAGGTCAACTCCGCTAAACTGCAAGTTAGTTAGGGCTATCTGAGACCCTGTCTCCAAATAGTAACAATAATGTTTTTTAGAAGAAAGAGACTAAGCATGCTGTACATTAGGTAGATGTCTCAGGTAGATGCTGAGGAGGATGGTGTTCAGAATGTTGCTAGAGGTAGAAAGTTCTGGAAGAGTGAAGGTAATATGGGAGGCTACTTCCTAGACCTCAGAACCAGGGCCAGGGCAGCCATTGTTAAAGGGAGGCAGGAAGGCAGGCAGGCAGGCAGGGGTGTGGATGCATTTTAACAAAGAGATAAAGTGCACTGAGGGGGAGGGAGGGAGACATTGCTTAGTTTGGGCCTAACTACAGAGTGGTTCTAGGTTCTAGGTTATAGAGGGTTTAGACAGGGGATCCTCACCATTTGGGAAGCTGAGGTCATTCAAAATCAGCAAGGCAATTTAGAGATTCCTGTTTCAAAATAAAGAAGTAGCAGGGCGTGGTGGAGCACACCTTTAATCCCAGCATTCGGGAGGTAGAGGTAGGAGGATCACCATGAGTTTGAGGCCAGCCTGAGACTGCATAGTGAATTCCAGGTTAGCCTGGGCTAGAGTGAGACCCTACCTCGAAAAACCGAAAACAAAACAAAACAAAACAAAAAACCCTGGCGAGGTGGCACAGGGCTTTAATCCCAGCATTTAGGAGGCAGAAGTGGGAGGATCACTGTGAGTTCATGAGTTCAAAGCCAGCCTAGAACTACAGAGTTCCGGGTTAGCCTGAGCTAGAGTGAGACCCTACCTCGAAAAAACAAATAAGGCCAGGCATGGTGTTGTACTAGGTGTAGGAGGATTACCCATCACCATGAGTTCAAGGGCACCTGGGGCTACTGGAGTTCCAGGTCAGTTTGGGTTATAGAGTGAGATCCTACTTTAGGAAG
>PVHP010047705.1:0-12801 GCA_004024765.1 Zapus hudsonius | reverse complement strand
GTGGGTAGCTGGAGAATTGAACCCTGAACAGTAGGCTTTGCAAGCAAGTATTCCTAACTGCTGAGCCATTTTCCTAGCCCCCACCCAGAATTTTAAAGATTTTCTATCATGAAGGTCAACAGGAAAGGACATATACAAGTGTACATATCTCCATGAATTACGTATTTTAATAAATCTTCCAGAATTTTGAAACCCCCCCCCTTGCTGTGTTCATTAAGCACCACTGGATGGTATTTTGAACATTTCAAAATGAACTGTTTCAGTGGAGCTGAAATGTACTAATTTTGAATACTTAGCCATCTGGAGCATTAGCTGCTTAATTACAGCTGAAAACATGAATGAACAGTATGAGGCGAGATTTCTTTCCAGTGAATTTCAATTGTGTTTGTCTTTATTCTCAGGAGGGAGAGAGAGAGATAGAGAGAGAGAGAGAGAGAGGGAAGGAGGATATGCCAGTAGTCATATTAGATAATATTTTGGATGGACTTTGTTTTGTTTTTTTTTTTCTCTAGGCCCATTTTACAAACAAGGCTTAGCCATACCAGGATTTCTGTATCTTTTCATATACCAACCATTACAAATGAAAGTGTACTTGCTATGTATGAAGAAAAAATGGCTCATAATAAACTACTTTGTTTCATCATGCCAACTGCATTTAAAGTCGTTTTCCTCAAAGATGACAAGTTTTACATTTCTCATGGAGCCTATTCTTCCTGGTTGCCCTCCTCCTTACATACTCTCAATAACTAGCTACAAACACACAAATACGAAATAGTTCCATTTTTAATGTGAGAGACAAAGCAAATTCATTTATAATAATCGAGTTTAAAAATCAGGAGCTTTCAGGCCGGGCGTGGATGGCGCACGCCTTTAATCCCAGCACTCGGGAGGCAGAGGTAGGAGGATCGCTGTGAGTTCAAGGCCACCCTGAGACTACACAGTGAATTCCAGGTCAGCCTGGGCTAGAGTGAGACCCCACCTCAAAAAAAAATCAAGAGCTTTCTAATACTTTGTCAGCCAGAAGAGTGTATTTTACTACCTTATAGCATTCATGGAATTATAGACTTTAGAAATCTTACTTTCCCATGGTGCCTTTGTATCCATTCACTTTTAGGGAAAATCAACTGAGTAAATACTGTGCATAAGCTTCACATATGTTCAGCCTTGGCCAGGCTGTGTAGAACTTACAGATGGGCTTTAAGACCCTCCGTCCCACCGTTGGGAAGGCAGAGAGGTATGAGGTAGACACCCGCTGTAAACCTCAGTGTGCGCTGCATCTCTCAGTGCTGGGTGAGTCAGGTCTATCCCATCCTTATTTATATATTTCCAGTATTCTGATCATTTGTTTACCATGCTGCTTACATTTCAGAGTCTTTACCATTTTGTGATTGAATGCTGGCATCTTTATTCTTTTTTTAAAACATTTTATTTATTCATTTTTAAGCAGAGAAATACACACACACACACAAACACACACACACACACACACACACAGAGAGAGAGAGAGAGAGAGAGAGAGAGAGAGAGAGAGAGAGAGAGAGAGAGAGAGAGAAAGCCACCTTGTGGGTCTGGTTTCTGTGGATACTGGGGAATTGAACTGGGGTCCTTAGGCACTGGAGGCAAGTGCCTTAACCGCTGAGCCATCTCTCCAGCCCTGGCATCTTTCTTCTTTGCCTGGCATGCCTGTTTGTAAGTTCTCCTAGTAGTAAGACACGCATGATGCTGTTCTGGGGTGCATGCATTTGATGAAAGAAGAAAGGGTATGAAATATGTGTGCCAACCCTTGCTTTTTACCACTAGTAAGTCCAGGAACTGGAGAGTTTTAGGGGTCTAAGTCTATACTATGAGGAACAGCCGTGAGGCTGAGTGAGTCCTCCCTGGTCTCAGGCTATGAAAGGCGACTCTTAAAGAGTTGTGTGGGTCCTAATGAGTGCCCCTCACCACTTTGCAGCCAGTGTGCATGACCTCTGGATAAATGCTTAGACAGTATCAGCCCTACATGATAGGAATGCTTGCTGAACTTATTTTACATTGAGGTGATTTAGGATCATGAGAAGGAAATGACTCTGAAGTGTCTTGGATGGGATCTAAATCCGGTTCTATCAGACACTGGAGTGTAGGCTCCCAGTGGAAACCCACTCGAGGTTAAAACAAATGAAATAAACCCATGATCTATTTCTTCTTCCTCCAGCGGATTGGATTTATGTTGATTCCCTTTCTTCCTTGTGTATGAGAACAACTTTAGGTCAGATAAATTAATTAGCTCAACAGCTATTGACCTTATAGGCATTTGGATAAAAACGTTTACTCATTTACCTAGTCTGCAAGCAGTTCCTAAGGGCTTATGTGCCAAGAGATTTTTGTTTTAGAAAGTCATAGTTTATCAGTAAATAAGAGCCCCAAATCCCTGCCCTCTGGAAGCATACATTCTAGATAATAAGCCTAATAACTACAATTACATCAGGATATAGACAGCATTAACTGAGGTAGAGAGCTAGAAAAGACTAAAGAGCCTGGCCGTGGGTGTCCACAGAGACGTCCAGTATCGAGGTTTAAACAGCAAGTTCAGATGAGGCCTCAGCACAAAGCTGACATTAGACAGAGTCCACCCTGCGGCTCTCTGCTGAAGCATGGTCCAGGCCAAGGAAACAGCGCGTGCAAAGGCTTTCGGATGGATGAAGAAAACACCACAAAACTGGATGACATTACTGTTTTCTAGGGCTCAAGCTCTTGGGGTGAAAGAGCTAAATGAACGAAGTAGTTCTCCACAGTAACAGTAGGGCGTGGTAAGTCATACAGTCCTGTGGGCTGTGTAATCACCAGGGACATACTGGGTGGTGCGGATGGAAGTGCCTAGTCACAAGGGTGGTTTTCTCTCTTTTCTAAACCAGAAGAAGTGTCTCTGACAACCAGAGTGTTGACAGAGGCTGAGAGCAGCTCAGGGAGCATCATCCTTGAAGCAGACCGATGTTCTGCAGTCCTCATGGACAAGGGAGTGGTGGGAAGGGAGGCTGGGGTCAGACTGCAAAGCCTTGCTTGCTGCTAGAAGAAAATTTCACTTCTTGAAGATGATGCAAGGGCGCTGAAGGAATGCTGGGAGGCATGTGGTGCTGGAAGGCACTGCATAAGCCCTCAGGGGAAGCTGGTCAACGACAGCTGGAGCAAACAGAGACCACTGGCATGAAACACAGTCTGCTGTCATGAGTAGGCTGACCACACTTCCTTCTGGGAGAGAAGAGCGAACCAAGAAAGGAGCACTTATGCAATGGAGGAGCCAAAGTCTGGGGGAGGCAACCAATAGCTTTTAAATTCGGCCAAATATTCCACTTAGTGAGGGGGAGCCCTTAACTGGAACTGGGGAGTTAGGGCGATATGCACTGGGAGCCGGACTCTTGGGCTCCCAATGAGAGATGCACTATGCGAGTGATTGAAGGAAAGCTACTAAAAATAGTTTCTAGCTAATTCAGAAATGTGTATCTCAATTAATCTATACTGATCTCACTCTCCAATGGAGATTCTGTTTGTATCTTTCAGAATGCAGCCAGAGAACTGTGGCTGATCCAACCCTACCATCGAACTGCAGGCTGATAGCTGACATCCTGACAAGAGATGAGCCACCCCAGACATACGGTGGAGGATCCATATGGAACCCCACAGAGAATGATGGGATGAACAAGTGACCCACAATCACAGCCAATCAGTCAACACAGGATAAGCCAGTGAGACAGACACCAATGATTTTCGACAACCTAAAGCAGAAGTACAGAGACCCCTAAGATCTCAACAACAAAACAGCCTTAACACCCACCCACCATGACTCAGGGAACTGAGCGGAAGAGGGGGCAGAAAGATTGTGAGAGCCTTGGTGGGGGAGAATACCAAAAGTCATGGCCCCCCTCAGTAGCAACACACTAAGGCCGGCAGAACTGGGCTGACTCCTAGGCTATCCATGGTCCCCTGCCCCAAGGACTGATCCAGACTACCCAAGGAGGAGGAGGATATCCAGCTGATCGGGGATGGGGAAGAGGGGCATTGGGGAACGGGGGATAACAACTTATTGTTTGCCCGTTAAATAATGTTAATTCATTATGGACAATTAAAAAAAAAAGAAATCTCTAAGGCAGCAGAGATGCTAAGTGGGAGATGTAGGATTTAAACCCAAAGTAGGGCTGGAGAGATGGCTCAGTGGTTAAGGCACTTGCCTCTAGTGCCTAAGATCCGGGTTCAATTCCCCAGGACCCACATGTGCCAGACCCACAAGGTGGTGGCCTGGTTCTCTCTCTCTCTCTCTCTCTCTCTCTCTCTCTCTCTCTCTCTCTCTGTATCTCTGCTTGAAAATGAATAAAAATAAAATATTTAAACCCAAAGTAGTCTGACCTTAGAACTCAGCCCCCCCCCCACAAAAATTCCCCTTCTTACATAAGGAAATAATGGAATGAGTTACTGTGAAGGGGTGAATATTCTAAAGAGAGTGCTGTTCTTATTTGGAGAGATGAACAGATACCTCCTTGTCCTCTGCAAGTCCAGAATCCACTCTGTCTAGACTTCTGCTTTTCCAAGGAATCCAGAACTTATCACCACTTATTTTGTGAATGCTTATATCAAAGCCATCAAAACTCATAATGTTTCTCCTTTTAAATAGATGAGTGTATGGTGTCTGGATAATTTTGCTGAATTCACCTAACAAGTCATTCCCAGACCTGAAGGAGAATGAGACTAAGTAAGCTAAAATGAAGCTGCATCATAAATGTACTCACTCAGCAGGAATATGCTTGGCTCTATTTTTAGGAGTTAGTGTTACAGGTAGAAGCAATTATGCTGAACATAGTTAAATTCAGTATTTAGACTGAGGGGTGTATTAAAATTAGATGAATAAATATCACATTAATGGCACAGTATAATCACAGATGGTTTTCTTTTTCTTTTCTGGAAGGGTAAACGTGAAAGCTACAGCCACAGCAGAATATTGCTTGCAGGGATGTTTTGTGTCATAGTTGTAAAAGGAAAGTAATATACTGCCCTGAACTTTGTCTTTTTATCTTGTTAATGTCAGTCCAAACGTACATATGTTTACAGTAAGCTCTGCAATATTTATCTCATCCTCACTATTCTTCTTTGTGTGTGTTCTAGCAAGAGCTTTATAAAAGTATCAAATTCTCAGATGTACATTTTTTTTTAGTTGAGGTGATTATTACATTTTGGGATAGTTTCTTGAGATTGATCATGGACCCCAGGACCAATGTGTTGATGGCAGTTAAAATGAGGATAAAAAGTATTTCTTAAAGTCCATCATGTAAATAGCAAAGTGCGTTCTTTCTTCTGATATAATTCAGAGTGGGAGTTTGGTACTAGTAGCCTTTTCACCATGAACGGACATGAAAATCAAGACTGCTGACTGCTTTGACAGCTTGATGCTGTCATCAGTCAACCTGAATTGGGAAAGGATATGGACAAGGCACTGTGGAAATCACTCACCGTGGGGTCGGGGATGGAGATGAAGGAGGGAGGGTCTGGGAGGAGAGTTAATCACAAATAAAGATGTTATGAGTAAGCTAGAATGGTCGAGATCTGGAAGACCACGGTACACACCCCCTCTACTAACTACGTCAAAGAACAGACAAACCTCTGCCACACCCCACTGGAGTATCACTGTGCACCCCAAGAAGTGGAGAGGAGAGTGTTTTTTGGTGGATAACTTGCACCTGCAACTGGTAACGCTTTTGCTTTTTTAAAAAATTGTTTGTTATAACTACAGGTTCTGAGCACTAAACAGTTCTTTCTACTCAGAGAACGAACGAGTCAGTATCAGCTGTCCTCATGGCGTTGCCTATGTCCTTAGGTTTCCTGTGCGTTAAGTCGAGTGAAATGACATGTTTTCATGGACACAGAACATTCACATCCAGGGTGACTCCAACCTGCAGTTATCAACCAGAGACTCAACTTTTGGCAGACATTAGAATCACCTGGGGATTTTTAATTGGCAGCTTGCATGCTCCTCCCCCAACATTTCTGATTGGTAGGGAGGAAATCTGACAATTTGCATTTCTGACAAGTTTCTAGAGATGCAGGCTCTTTCGGATCAGCAACTCAAAGCTGGAATTATCTGCTGCTTGCTTTTCTTTCTTTAATTTCTTTCCTCTATTTTTAATAAATTATATCTTTATTACCCATATTTACATACACTGAATGAACAAATAATGTAATGGTGTCCCCAGTTCCCTGATTTCCCTCTTCCCTGTCCCCAATCAGCTGGATATCCTCCTCCGTGGGCAAATTGGATCAATACTGGCCAAGGCTGACTTTCTCTGAACCCCAATGGACTCAAATAACATGGACCCATCTCTGTATGGAAGGCTCCCTGGAGCTGGGGTTTGGTTTATAACCATGCACTCTGCTCAAAATTTGATTGGCAGAGTAGCTATGAGTTGGTTTATTGTTCTTCTGCTGTTCCACACGTCTGTGTCGGTTGGGTTTTCTTGTCGTGTCCAAATTCAGGTTTTCTTGTCTAAACTTCTGCCTCCCATGTAATATTTAAGCTGTCTTACTAAAAGCTTGCCAAGTGCCCCCCCATGCATCTCAGAAAGTTGTGTTTGTTGTACCAAGCTCACAACTTCTCTAGAACTTTTATAAAATGTTTTCAAACTTGCGACCTAATTTTTGAGGTACATGAAAGAAAGCTGTATAATCAACAGAATCTTACAAGACTTAACATTTTGGCCATCATTATTTGAAAAGCGCTTCCTTCGACCACTACAAGTAGCTTCTATAAGCCAACATTTCATCCACATTTAAAGATTATTTGGTTTCCTAAATGGTTTCCTCAAGTGAACAGGAATCTACGTGAATGACTTTTGTATCCCTTGGCCCAATTTGTGTGCTTCTGCTGGTGATTCGCTATAATACACTACAGGTGTTAATCTGCCTCGGGCAGGAAAGTACAAAATAGATTTCATGCAACAGTTTGAAGTCTTACAGGTAATTAACTCAGCATGGTTTAGCTGGATTTGTACCAAGGGCTTGTTGGCCCATGCTGAGAAAAATAATACTTTGTCGTTCTCATCAGTACATCTCAAAATACTTCACAAACATTAATTAATGCTTCTCACACCCTTCATCATCCCTCATTTCCAGATGAGGAAACTGAGCCTTTGGAAGCAGCCACAATTTGCCTGTAGGTTTCTTTCTTTTTCTTTTTTCTTTTTTTTTTTTTGTTTTTTTCAAGGTAGGGTCTCGCTCTAGTCCAGGCTGACCTGGAATTCACTCTGTAGTCTCAGGGTGGCCTTGAACTCAAGGCAATCCTCCTACCTCTTCCTCCCGAGTGCTTGGATTAAAGGCGTGCGCCACCACGCCCGGCTCTTGCCTGTAGTTTTGTGACTGGGCTTGACCGAATGCAGAACAGGACACACACTCTTGTCCTTTGATCATGGGGTCATACTCCTTCCAGCTGATGCCATAGCTGACACCAAAGTCTTCAGTGGTGAGAGTCATGTCCAGTCCTTACCTCAGCCAAACAACGCTGACATCAAAGGGGAACTTTCAAAAGATGGACAGTTCTATTCTTTCATGGATAAACCCAGCAAGCATTGTGTGTGCATATACTTCTGTGTATGCTGCTGAACATGTGTGTAATCATGGAAGCAAAGATGTCTTGCTTAGATACCATTTGATAAGAGTTCATTTGCTCTATGAAGGGGAGTGGGAGGGAAATGTTGCTTCTTTCTATGTGTTTCATTATCTTGAGATATTTGGGGGCTCATCCCCACTCAGGGAAATCGGTTTTCCATAGGACTGGTGGCTTCTGTTTGGAGCTGAGGCGCTACAGTTAAACCCAACCTCACAGCAGGTGTTCCCCAGACACTGGCAGCTGGTGTTTCCTGAAGGCACCCTGCACAGCAGCTGCCTGCCCCCCGGCTGCTTGTCCCCTGTCTGCAAGTCTGTGCTGACACTTGCCTGCGAAGGTGGCTGTAACAGTAGCATGGTGGGGGGTCCTCTCCTGGAGCTCCCCTCGCCCAGGCCAGCCAGGCTCACCCTCCAAGGCCCCAGTTCTCTGCACAGACGCCCTGCCTCGATTCTCAAGAGCAGGGATCCCACTGCCAGAGTCTGCGTCTAACAAGAGTGGGAAGTTATATTTTCTCTAGTAGAGAACTTGGAAAAGATGACATTTCAGTGAGTGCTCCAATTCTGTGTTGAGAAGCGTGGTTTACAGGCTACTTGTACAAGCAGAGTTTACATTGAGTTATTAGCATTTCACACGTGCAGATGTTTGAAATATTCACCCACCTCCAGACCATATGTAAACTATCTCGAGAAATCGCTGGCTAAGGTAGCAAAGGACATAATTTCTGTGTTATTCTAGTTTGACCTCCTTAGTTTTTGTCTTAGATCTGGGTTTTCCCTCCTGTAGTTCGTGTCATCCTTGCCCCACACTGCTCTGTGAAAAGATGAAGGAGGTGTTTATTATGACCCTCCTATTACTGCTCGATAGTGGAGGTTCTTAGATGCCAGTGTTTGCCCAATTATCTGGAGATATTGGTATAGTAAGAAACCAAAAACCAAAACCAAAACCAAAACAAAAATAAACATGGGGCTCGGAGCTGTCTCGGAGGTTAAAGGCAGTTGCTTGCAAAGCTTGTGGCCTTGGTTTGATTCCCCAACACCCACATAAAGTTGGATGTGACAAATAGTGGCAGAATCTGGTATTCATTTGCCATGAGTGGCAAGAGACCCTGACGGACCCACTCACCCAACCTATATCCCCACACACATGCCAAGGAATAAGTAAGGTATTTTATTTTATTTTAATTTTTTTTAAATATATATTTATTGTCCATAATGAGTTACATTATTTAGTGGGCAAACCATGCGTTGTTATCCCGAATTCCCCAATTCCCCCCCTCCCCATCCCTGATCAGTTGTATATCCTCCTCCGTGGGCTGTCTGGATTAGTCCTTGTGGCAAGGTTTTATTTTTAAAACTACAGCTTTCTGGTCCCAGAGATACAGTTTAGAGGTTTGGTTATGTGCTTAACAGATGCGTCTAGGTCATATTTGTTAAAACATGAATAACACTGCTTTCATTTTTGCATTTAAGGCTTTGTCTCTAAGATCTGGTGGCCAATTTCATTAAGGAAACCCGAGGAATAGCTTCTACTGCTTGCCTTGTGTCAGAGCTGTCTCTTATATCTGACTGGCTGGCCTATGATTTCTCATCTTCCTCCCTTTCCTCTGTAAGCCAAGGTAAAGAACAGGAAGTGCGTTCAACAGGAGATGTCATTTTTAAATAGATATTCTAACTAAAAAGAAATCTCATTATTGCCCATGGTTACGTGGAACACTGTTCAGTACCCCTTGAGTGGCAATTACAGGATTTTCGTTGTTTAAGGAAATAGAATGGAATGCTATAAGTAGCTCTGAGTTCAGGAACTTGACTAGTTCTCTATCAATCAAAAGGAAGACATCTTCTGTTTACATCATACATGCATACGAAAATGAAAGGCCGGTCTAAATTCAGCGTGCTCAATTCTCACCATTATTACCACTTTCTGCATCACTCACCTCTCGTTCTATTTTATGGCAGTTAGTCATACAGAATGACCTACTGCAATCCAGGCCTATATTTTGTTGACACCTGCAAGTCCTGTAATTCTAAGGCTCTACCAGAAGTCATCCCATTTTATGTGGTTACAAAAGAGTAAACAAGAACATGGGTTCTCCTGACTGAAAAGCCAGATGCCTTCCTCAATGCAGCTACAACCCAGCACTGGCAACATTAAACCACGGCCTGCAGGCCAGGTCAGTTCCCACTGGACTCCTCCCCTTGAGTCAGAGCCCGAGCTCCTGCCTCTCTTAGCATCCCAAGTGTTGGGCTGAGAAGAGCATGTCACCGTACCTGGCTTTTCTTCACCTCTCTTTTCCTTTTCCTTTTCTTTCTTCCTTTCTTTTTTTGTAGAAAGTGTCTTATCAAAGCATAGCCATGTGTGTTTCTTTACATGACTCTGGTTGGTTTCATGTTTCAAAGGCAGAGATCAATAATTCCAAAATAGACTCTGTGACCCACAAAGCTTAAAGGAATTTAAGCTCTCTGGTTCTTTACAGAATTCATTTGTCCACACTTGCTCTGTGCTACAGGTGGGACCTTTTCTGTGGTCACTCTGTTCTTAGAGACACAAGAGCATATAAATATATATATAGTGTGATTCTGTGAGATGCCACATTTTCTCTGGTTTACTGGAGGGTTGGAGTCACTGGCTAGATGAGTATTTTGCTGTATTCCATTTGGGGTGAACATGGGGAAATTCCATTTAAAGTATACTCCTGTTTGTTTCCTCCACGTTATTCTCTTGCTATCAAGATGCATGAGTTTTTGGCCAGGTTTCTAGTTAGGAAAAGCTACATCATCATATCAGGTCTTGTATTATTTTTCCGGACTGTGTTCTGAGATATGATAATATTATTTTCAGACTGAATAACACATATATAATGCAAGCAAAGAGATGAGAGTATTACATATCTTTTGTATACTATAGAATTTCTTAGTATTTTAACATGCTCCATTTCTATAAAGTAATTTAAGCATGATATGCTTTCCAAATTGATTTCTTCAGGAAAATTTTTTGAGGCATAGCGCTAGGGAGGCGCTGGCGAGAGAAGCCCTTGCCTTCTGTGGAGTGGGGCTAAATCATTCCAAGCATGCACGCTTCCCTTTCTGCAAGTTTGGGTCAGAAACTCTGTTCTCGTAGCTATAGCTCTGCTCACCTAGTTGAAACACTATTAATTTGTGGTGTCAAAGTCTGTATTCACACCATTCCAGTGACGAGCACTGCTCATTCTCATTGTTGTAAACACTCTTGCTGTTAAAAACAGCCTCCCAAGACTTCCTCGAGGGGGTTGTTCAATTATTTAAGATGTGAAGGCAGAAAAAGCAATGCATCCCGAGGAAGACACACTATTAATTATCGCGTCTCTGCGCCTCCTAGTCCTTCACGTTATACCCATTGTCAAGGCTGCTTGGTTCATTAGTCTCTAAGGGAGAGCTTGGCTGCATGGAGAAATGGCAGTGTTTGTGCTCTTATGAAAACCTCGTGTGGTCATTATCCCGGTCGATGCAAGCAGCTGGTTTTTGTTCCAGCCTTTCCCTCTGAGCTGCGTGGATCTGAAATTTATTTTGCACTTGATCAGTAGGCTGAATCTACAACGCCCGTGCTTGGGTAAAGCTCTTTCTCCATTTGTTGTCGTTTGATGCTATTTTCTTGTTGCAAATCATTTGCTCTTATACCTGCAAACCTGTCTTCCAGACAAACCACCAAGGACTCAGAGGATCTGGGAGAAGCTTGTGCTCATTGAAGCCTGAACCCCAATTGGTCCCCATTCAGGGTTGATAGATGCTGGAGATATTAATGAAATTTAAAACTAATACATTCTTTGATCATACATTCAGAAAATGTCACAGTGGCACTTAAGCTCCTTTCTCTAAATTACTTCAGACACTCTGGAAGCCCCGCCACTCGGAACAATAAACAAGCAGGTGTGTTGTAGGCAGCACGAAGCCTCTGATTTGGGGAGGAAATATGGCATTAACCTAGGAACACAACTCAGGGATTCAGTTGTGCCTGGAGACCTGAGTCACTCTCATTGTGTTCCTGTGCACTGCTCTAATTTGTACTGGCTTTTTGTGACGTGCCCAGAGGTGCTGGCCATCAGCTGCCTTCCTAGATCAAGACAGCAGTGAGCACAGGTAGCTGCTGTTTTTTGTTCTCCCAGGCCTTCTTGCTGAGGACTTCCTAGCATCTTAAGCAGGAATAGCAGATGCCTGTAGGAGTCTGATGTTTTTCTCATAATTACCACCCGTGCACAGAGCAAATCACCTCTGCCCTAGGACACGGGTTTGCCAAACAGGCCATCAGGGCTTGACATTGCTTCATTCTCAAGTCACCGATGGAATACTTTTCCACAGATGACGGACGTGCTGGAGCCAGCTTGTACCGGCTCTAGGTAGACAGTGCTGTTCCCATCTCTTCTCAGGACCATGTTCACTGATGTCAGATGCCTTGAAATCAGCCCAAAAGAGAGACAGTTATAAATCCTCTCCTGAAAGAAGTGATGGTTAAACGTTTACTGGCATGACTAGATTCTTTCTGTGTGTTCCAGCGTCCCACAGCGTAACTCTGGCACGAAACCATCCTTATCTACAAGACCCAAGCTAGATGGTGTACCTATGGTGTGTTCCTTGATTTGTTTTCATATAAATGCATACTATGTGCTAAACACTATGGGATTAAGAATCATATGTCTTGCTTCTTTAAAGATTACTGAGATAAAATGGCAATTTTAATGATTCTAACGTTGCATAATACATACAAAGTTCACATACATAGAGTTCGCTGTTACTTTCTTTGCTATACTCACAATATTGTGAAATTGACACCACAAGAACATTTCCATCATCCCGAAGAGAAGCTCCATATACTTCACCTCCCTCCAGTTCCTGTCATTGACAAATCTGTTCTGTCCTTGTTGATGTACCTGTGGTTGGACACTGCTTATAAATGGGTTTGTAGAATTTATAAGCCTTTGTGTCTTTATTTACCAGAATGTTCCCAAGAATCTCCCATGTTGTAGATGCATCACTGTGCTATTCCTTTTTTGCTTTTGTTTATTTTTAAACTTTTTTATTGATAACTTCCATACAAGCAATGTAACATGATCATAAACAGTTCCCACCACTGTCCCTTCCCCCCTCTCCCAAATTTCCCCTCCCCTGAACCCCTTCTTCTTTCCAACTAGTTTCTGTTTTACTTTGACG
>PVHP010047704.1:0-12797 GCA_004024765.1 Zapus hudsonius | reverse complement strand
TGCCAGTGTTTGGCACACCTTCCTGCCGCTGTTTGCAGTGCTGTGGCAGAGGTGATGTCCAGCCCTCTGCTCATGCCATCGTTTTCCCTGCCAGAATGGAGTCTCCCCTCGAGTCCGTAAGCCAAATAAACCCATTCCTCTACAAGCCGCTTTTGTTTGGGTTCTTTTTGCGCAGCAACTAAGAAAGCTGACTGCAACACCAGATAAAAGCACCAAAATTTTAATGTGAAGGGACTCTCAGGGATAAACGAACAATTCAACCTTTTGTAGTTACAGGCCTTCCCATAAACCTCTGGGGAAGGGATTTACTCTCTCAAATGGGCATAGTAATGTGCAGCCCTAACAAGATGGTCATTGCCCAGATGCTCTCTCAAGGTTTCATACCTGGAAAGGGCTTAGGAAAAATGAAACTGGTATCTCCCTTGCCATAGAGATTAAAAGTAATCAAGGAAAACAAGGCTTGGGAAATTTATTATAGAGGTTATTGATATTCCTGTACCTCACACAAATCAAATTACATGGAAATCGGATAATCCTGCGTGGGTTAGTCAATGGCCTCTATCAAAAGAAAAATTAGAAATTGCCCACCAGTTATTACAGGAGCAATTAAAAGCAGGACATGTTATAGAAAGCAACTTGCCCTGGAACACACCCATTTTTGTTATCAAAAAGAAATCAGGTTAATTGGAAATTGCGCCAAGACCTAAGGGCAGTTAACAAAACAATGGCTCTCACGGGATCCTTACAGCCTGGCCTTCACTCCCAAGTTGCCATTCTTCTCAATTTCTATAAAATAATCATTGATCTTAAGGATTGTTTTTTTACTATCCCTCTACACCCTGCGGACCATAAACGTCCATCCATTAACTTTATAGAACCAATGAAAAGGTATCAATGGAATGTGTTGCCACAGGGAATGGCTAATAGCCCAACCCTGTGCCCAAAATTTGTCACCATAGCCATACAAGGCGTGCGTAATAATTGGCCAGACATGTACATTGTACATTTTTTTGATGATATACTTATTGCAGGAAAAGATGGACAACTGGTACTTAAATGTTTTAGTGAACTTGAAACCTCCTTAAAAAATCAGGGCCTTCAAATTGCTCCTGAAAAGCTGCAGCTACAAGACCCATATACCTATTTAGGCTTCAAGTTCTCAGGTACTAAAATTACTAACCAAAAGATGGAACTTAGATTAGACACTCTAAAAACATTTAATGATTTTCAAAAGTTACTAGAGGATATAAATTGGCTAAGGCCATATCTCAAACTAACAACAGGAGATCTCAAACCCATATTTGACATTTTTCAGGGAAACCTTGGTCCAAATTCCCCTAGACACCTTACTAAAGAAGGGCGCCTTGCTATAAAACTGGTAGAAGAAGCCATCCAGTCACAATTTGTGACTGCTATTGATTATGCAAAACTGTTGATGTTTATCATCTTCAAAATGGCTTTAACCCCTACCACAGTTTTCTGGCAGACTGCTCCAATTATGTGAGTTCATCTGCCTGCTTTTCCAATCCATGCAATTTATCCATATTATCAGGCAGTGGCAGAGCTTATTAGCTTAGGGAGGGACCATGGAAAACGATATTTCGGAAAAGAACCAGACATCATTATTCAACCTTATTCTAAAGAACAAATAGATTGGTTAATCTGTGTCACAGAACATTGGCTCCTTGCTTGTGCTTCATATTCTGGATTGATAGATAATCATTATCCCCCTAACAAACTTCTACATTTCATTATTGTGCATGATTTTGTTTTTCACACATTAACCTCTTTTCAGCCCATTTCCTATGTCCTTCTGGTTTTTACTGATGGGTCATCCTCTGGCCTTGCGGCTTATGTCTATCAGTAAAACCATTCAATTTAAAACCCAAGACAAATCAGCTCAACTTACTGTTCAGTAAGCTGTACTTGCAGATTTCTCTGCCTTTCCAGACAAGTCTTTTAATTTGTTACTGACAGTGCTTTTATAGCTTATTCTCTCCCCCTATTGGAAACTGCAGCACAAATAAGAAGCATGTCTAGAGCAGCTTTGCTATTTAGATGATTACAGTCATTTATTCATAAAAGAAAGCACCCTTTTTATATTGGCCACCTACAGGCCCATTCTAACCTGCCTGGGCCCTTGGCTGAAGGAAATTGCAGAGCAGATTTGGCTATGCGACAAATATTTCATGTTACTGACCAGGATAAAATTTCTGCTGCTTTAAAGGCTCACCAACTTCACCATCTAAACACCCAGACCCTAAGGCTAATGTTTCATATCTCCAGAGAATAGGCAAGACAAATTGTAAAACAATGAACTTCCTGTATCACCTTCTTTCCTGTTCCTCACTTAGGAGTAAACCCCAGAGGCCTATGCCAAACGCCCTATGGCAGATGGATGTAACCATTATTCCCGATTTTGGAAATCTAAAATATGTACATGTAACGATTGATACTTATAGTGGATTTATCTTTGCTACACCACAATCTGGGGAAGCAGGAAAACATGTCATTGGTCATATTCTGGTTGCTATAGCAGTTTTGGGAATTCCAAAAAACATTAAAATGGATAATGGCCCAGGATACATTGGGTCTATATTTACTAAGTTCTGTCAATAGCTTAACATTAAACACTCTACTGGAATTCCCTATAATCCGCAAGGCCAAGGTATTGTAGAAAGGGCTCATTTATCTCTTTAAAATACTCTCCAGAAAATTAAAAAAGTGAAATGGTATCCTGTTAAAGGCTCCCCCTGTAACCTTTTGTCACACTCACTTTTTATTTTAAATTTTTTGACCCTGGACAAAGACGGATGCTCTGCAGCAGAACGTTTCTGGCATACAGAAACTCGCAAAGATTTTGCTACGGTCCTATGGAAGGATCCTTTAGAGAATAAATAGAATGGTCCAGACCCAGTCTTGATATAGGGCTGAGGATCTGTATGTGTGTATTCAAAAGAGCTAGATGCTGCCAGGTGGCTATCAGAGAGATTGGTAAATCAGATAGATTAATCATAACATCTGCAGGGAAGAAGAAACTCCTGGAGAAGAATTTTTCTCTCCTTTTACAGACATCATGAAAAATCCTCGGTGGACTTTCATATGGATAATGCGCATTTTCTGCCCCCCCCCCCCCGTCAAAACAAACCTGCCAGCAGAAGACATGTCTGGATACCTCAAATAGGTGTGACTGTAAGGCCCTCCCCCATGGAAAGCTGGCTGAGCTGTTCATTACAAAGGCCCTGCAGACATGCTCAGATAATGAGAACTTTTAGTTCCTAATAATAAGAAAAAACTAAGAAGTAATTGCTTTAGCTGTGAAAAGGAAGTTAAGTTGAGGCCTGAGATCACCTGGGGAGGATTATCTGGACTTCTCTGGAACTCATTGTAAGGTGTGAGTTGCTAGGTGCTTGTAATTTACATGCCTAAATGTCACATACACATCTCTTTGTAATTTGGACCCAGATGTAAATTTAACACCCCTCTCCTCTTGCTGCTAAGGCTTTTGTCTTTTTGTTGCTGGATATTTCTACAACAGATACTTGTGATATATTTAGAGAGCTGAGGCAGGAGGATGGCAAATATGCTTACTGGACTAATAAAAATTTCCTCCTTCTGGATTATTTGAAGGCATTTTCCTGATTCTACAATTTTGGATTTTAACTATGATACAGATTTTTGTTTACCCACGTTAACCTCAATCAGTTTTGAAAAATCTACCATGGGTAAATTCATATATATATTCTAAGGTTTCAAAGGTAACATCATTCTCAGATGTGGTAAAAATGTTAAATATAGCTGTTTCAGAGATCATTATGTTTTGCCTATGCTGTCTCAAAATGTACAGCATAAAATTATTTACAGGAGATATTTTATATCCATAGATTAAAGCCTATAAGATGTGCTAAAAAATGTTTTATGGTTTGTTAGTTTTCTTTTTTTGTTAAATATTTTATTTATTCATTTTCAAGCAGAGAGAGAGAGAGAGAGAGAGAGAGAGAGAGAGAGAGAGAGAGAGAGAGAAAGAGAATGCACCAGGGCCACCACCTTGTGGGTCTGGCTTATGTGGGGTCCTGGGGAATTGAACCCAGGGCCTTAGGCACTAGAGACAAGTGCCTTAACCGCTGAGCCATTTCTCCAGCCCTGTTAGTTTTCTTAAACTACATTCATAAAGGAGCTACTTACAGAGAAATGCCTAATTCTTTTGATCCTAGAATTTTTTTCCTTCTATTAGATAAAGGTTAAGTCAAATTGGTATGATTTCTCTGAATTCTAATAACAATAAAAGACTAAGTTCTATAGACAAAATGCATTGGATGCCAATTTTCCTATAAAAGCCAATTACAGATATTAGTGCTCATGGACTTAACAATAGAAAAGGCAGATATTTATGTGTTCAACTGGCTTTGACTTTAGGGCAGAGCTCCTCCTATTGCCAAATACCAGAAACAGATATGTTTCCTAACAGTTCCTCATAAACCAGACTGGCCCTCTGGTTTATGATGAATATAGGAGAAATAAATACACAAGGAGATTCATATCTTCTTTAGGGTGCTTAAGTACATGATTGTGGGTAAACTGAGTCAAAGAGAAAAATATGAGGTTTCTTTTCTCATCAATTGCTCAATGGTTAGAGACAATGTCTACTATAAATGCTGTATGTTTTCCGCTTTATATAATAATAAAGAGGGGGAGAGAATATCCCTAGAAAGTGTTTTACTTATAAGCCTGTTAAGACCAGGCTGTTCATTGGTTAGAGATACTTTTCAATGGTTGTAAAATTTCCAATCACAGATTTCTATACTATATAGTAAATGCTAAAGATATTTGCTTGGTCTCCTTCAATAAAAAAAAAAAAGTATTTTGGGTTTTTTCTAAAAGACTAGTCAAGCAAACTTTAAATAAGGTGACCGCTACAGGTCAAATTTGGTACTAAATGATTCTCTCTCCTAAGTTTTTGCTATTCAGAATACAACTGTTCTTTTGCTTGTGAAAGATTTACTCACTGAAGAACAAGGAGGAATTTGTCTGGCCTTACAGGAATGCTGCTGATTTTATGCAAATCTGGCATTGTTCGGGCTAAGGTCAAGAATTTACAAAAAAGAAGAAGAAAGGATTTATACTCCAATCCCCTCTGGATCGGTTTTAATGGAGTCTTGCCTTACTTATTTCCCCTGCTAGGACCCTTAATTGGCTTACTAATCTTGCTATTGTTAGGTCGGGATTCAGGTAACACCCTGGCCCCCTCCCCCAGCCTCTAGGGAAGTTTTTATCTGTTTTTTTTCCTTTCCTTCCACTTTAGGAGCTAACCTGGAGCTTGGGATCCTTTTCCTCCTATTAAAAAACTTTTCTTTTTCATCAAACTAATGACCTTCCTCTGTCTTAAAATAGACGCTATAAGATTCAGCTTACCCAGGTCCATATTCTTAAACTTGAAATGGCTGACGATGAAAATTCACAATCTACATAAATAAAATTGCTGCTGGACTAGTTAGCCAAAGATGGGGAAAAGAACCTTGCATTCTAAGCACGGCCTGGCCCGACCTAAGTCAGGAGCCCCACCATTTGTTGCTGGGTCATCCAGAGACTGGTAAGGGAGGCCTGAATGCTAGAGGATCAAGTCAACCAAAGACAGAGCAGGGATGATAGGGTCTCTGTATCCAAGACGGGTAAGACTTGTTTCCGGGGTTCCAACCTAAGACAGGCACAGTCCCATCCTGCCATTTATGAATATATAAGATAGGGGGACCTGTGGGGACCTGTTTATTATGCTTTAAACTGCATCAACATTGTTTTGAATGTCTCTGTCCTTCCCCCTACTAACCAATGCTAAGTTTATATTTCTCTGCCAAATTTTCTCTCTCCTGCCTGCAAGTTCTTCCTAGAGATCACATGACCCTTTCTGTGGCCAAGTTACCTAGCAACCTGGTTATGCTAATTCCTAAGTAACCACCTGTCATGGTTTGATCCAGGTATCCCCACAAACGAATGAATGTGTTCTCAGTGATCAATGCACAGTTGATGGCAGTTCAGGAATTACAACCTCACTAGAGCTGTCTTGTTGGGGGCGTACTTATGGGGTTATAAGCCAGCTCCCCCTTGCCAGTATTTGGCACACCTTCTTGCCACTGTTTCCAGTGCTGTGGCAGAGGTGATGTCCAGCCCTCTGCTCATGCCATCATTTTCCCTGACAGGATGGAGTCTCCCCTCGAGTCTGTAAACCTAATAAACCCATTCCTCCACAAGCTGCTTTTGTTTGGGTTCTTTCTGCACAGCAACTAGAAAGCTGGCCACAACACAGCCCATGCATCCCCTCCTATGAGAGGATATATAAATGATGCCTGTTCTGTAATAAATGAGTTTGATCAGAAATACTGTCTTGCTCCATCCTTTATGTCTCTTGTTCCTTTTTCATTCTCACCCCCTCTCTAGAGTTTTCACTGATTGACCTGCAGGCCGGGGCAACTGAATAATGAAAATGTGGCACATATGAACAATGTAATTTTATTGAGCTATAAAGAAAAATAAAATCATGAAATTTGAAGAAAAATAGATGGAACTGGAAAAGATTATACTATATACTCAGGACCAAGACAACAAAAATCCCATTTTCTCTCTTAAACAGATTTGACAACTTACTACCTGTGTACAAGTAAACAGAGGGAATGTGAAAGTTAGTATATGTGACAGTGCAGTAAGATAGTGGACCACAGGTGAATAAACAGAGTATATGAGAAATGGGGCAACAAAAGGATGTATTTATATAAATTAACAGAAAAGTTAAACTATACTCAAAGAATCCATTTCTCAGAAATGTAAAGTGTATCATTTTCCTGTGAATATTACAAAGTTATCCTTAGTGAACTCTTTCTTCCTATCACTTCTCAGAGTGCTTCCCATTCAAATATTCTTCATATATTTGGTGAAGTTAATTTATTATCAATGTATTACACTGAATATGCACCTCCAGCAGCTGATGGCTGTATCAATTGATATTAGACAACCACAACAACATCCTGTACAAGTGATATCATGTAATAGGATTCTAGTGATTTTGAATTTGGCAATAGGACAAGGCTCAATAGACAAAGTGCTTGCTGTATAACTTTGAGTACCTGAGTTCATTCCACAGATTCCACATAAAAGCTAGAAGCTGTGGGGGGCGGAGCATCATGGTGGACTAGTAGCAGCCTCGCCAGGACTCTCTTCGAAAAAGTTTGATTCTTCAGCTGGGATCCAAACCCGGGACCCCAGCTGGCCTTGAACCCAAACCTACCGTCTCCCCAACTCCACGCTAGCCGGGGGGTCAGGTCTCCCCATCTGCTTTCAACTTGGTAGAGGAACAAAGTGCCGCCATTCCCCCACTCCTAGCTCCCGCTCCCGCCAGCTCTTGCCAGCATGGCTGAGAACTGCTCCCTCCTGGGGCCCCCATCCTCCAGCCTCCCTCCAGTGATTCTTGGGTGCACTTCTCCCTGAGACCCCCTCCACATACACAGGCAATCGCTCCGCGGGCAAACTGAACTAGCGCGGTTCCCCAAGCACTCTGGTCCGCAGCTGCCGGGCGGGGCCAGCCCTCAGACACCAGGGAACCTCTGCCATGGCTGGGAGGACAAAGCCGGCTTTGGCGGGCACCGGAGACCATGAGCCACTGACCCTCCAGTGATTCTTGGGCTCATTTCTCCCTGAGACCCGTCCAAATACACAGGCGATCGTGTTCTGCAGGCAAGCAGAACTAGCGCGGTTCCCGGAGCGTGCAGGATCCTCCGGCACCGGGGAACCTCTGCCAGTGCTGTGAGGGCAAAGGCGGCTCTGTCAGGCAACAGATAGGAGGGCACAGTCAGGTGGGAGAACACTGGGCCCTATAGTTGGAGTGCTGGGACTGTGTTTCTACTCCAGCATACCATCTGGGATCAGGGGGATCCAGTCAGGTAAAAATCAGAGCCTCGCTGGGGACAGAACACCCCAGCAGGAAAGACCTTCGTTTAAGATCAAACCTGGTGATCTTCCCATTGGAAGCAAAGCAGGCTGAACAGCACCCCCCAGGGTGCCTGAGTCCCACTCCCCTACCTAGACATGGGAAGAAATCAAAGGAAAAAAACCCACAGAAATCAAAGACGGAACTCCCCAACTCAGGGCCCCTAGTCCCTTTATGGAACACGAGAGTGGCAAAGAAGTAGAGGGAACACATACACAATCGCAAAGAGAGAACAATATGACTCCTGACCACAATTGCAATGCAAATATGAAGCAGCTAATGGCTGATATGGAAATTATGAGAAAAGACATGAATGAGATGAAGCTATCTAACTCAAGCAGAGACTCCAAACTGAATTTAATGGAAAGAAATATGAATGAATTCAGAAACACATTAAGTGAATTGAAGATTAATCAACTAAGAGAGGAGGTAGACAATCAAATGATTAAATTTGATGAGAACTTAAAAAAAACTTAAAATGATTATCAGGAATCCCAAGCAAAAACAAAAATAGATTGGAAATTAGATCTCTCCAAAGAATTGGAGTCTATAAACAAAGTTATAGCAGAAACAAATAATGAAAATGAGATGTTAAAAACCTCCCTTGAATCAACCAGTCCCAGAGTTGATAATTTGGAGGACAGACTTTCAGAAGGAGAAGACAAATCAGAAGGAATTAATAAGGATGTCATAGGTTTCAATAAATTCAAGAAATCAAGTGAGCAAAATTTGAGGGATCTATGGGATACCATAAAGAGGCCCACTATTAGAATCATGGGGATCCGAGAGGGAGAAGAAGCCCAGGCTAAGGGCATAGGAAGTATCTTCAACAGAATTATTCAAGAAAACTTTCCATATCTAACAAGAGAAAGCCCACTCAACTTTCAAGGGGCCCAGAGGACTCCAAACAGTCAGGACATGAAGAGGAACTTTCCAAGACACATCTTAATTAAGATGCCTAACATAGAAAGCAAAGAGAAAATCCTCAAAGCTGCTAGAGAAAAGCAAACCGTAACTTACAGAGGAAAAGCCATCAGACTTACCTCAGACTTCTCATTAGAAACCGTGAAAGCCAGATGGGCTTGGAGTAATGTTTTTCAGGGCCATAAAGAAGTTTGGCTTTCAACCTAGACTACTCTACCCAGCAAAGCTATCCCGCATGATTGACGGTGAAGTGAAAGTGTTCCATGAAGTAAACCAGCTCTACAACTATTTGAACACAAAGCCAAATTTTCAGAAGATCCTGCAAGAGATAACCCACACAGAAGAAACAAGAAATCTTCCTCAGAAGAATACCATAGATCAGACACGACAATCACAGTCAGTGGGCTAATAACAACAGCATAGACGAAACCCTCATTATCCCTTCATCATGGCAGGGCTTAAAGGAAACCTCACAGTTATATCACTGAATATTAATGGACTTAACTCCCCTATAAAAAGACACAGATATGCAGGGTGGATCAGAAAAATGGACCCCTCCATCTGCTTCCTTCAGGAAACACACCTTACTTCTAAAGACAGAAATCTCCTTAGAGTAAAAGGATGGAAAACAGTTTATCGGGCATGTGGAAGTAAAAAAAAAAAAAGGCAGGTGTGGCTACATTAATCTCTAACAAAATAGACTTTACACCGTCAATTAAAAAGGGTAATTATGGTCACTTCTTACTTATCAAAGGACGGATCCAGCAGGAAGATATCACCATCATGAATATATATGCACCAAATTTGAGTGAAACGCAGTTCGTAAAGGAAACCCTATGCAAAAATAAAGCAGAAATAGACTCTAATTTCATCATAGTAGGGGACTTTAATACACCTCTATGAGCCCTAGACAGATCAACAAAACAGAAAATCAGCAGGGACATAATGGAGCTTAATGACACCATTGACCAACTGGGGATAACAGATATTTACAGAACGTTCTACTCCAATGACACAGAATATACATTATTCTCCGCAGCGCAAGGGACTTTTTCTAAAATTGATCGCATCTTATGTCACAAATCCTCCCTAAACTAATCCAGGAAGATTGATGTAGTTCCTTGCATCATATCAGACCATAGTGCATTAAAGGTAGAAATTAACAGTGGAGCAGGATCCAGAAAATACACAAAGTATTGGTGCCTGAATAATTTGCTCCTAGAAAATGATTGGGTCATTCAAGAAATAAAACAGGAAATTCAGAATTTCCTAGTTTTAAATGATGACAATAACACATCATACCAGAGTTTATGGGACACAATGAAGGCATTCCTGAGGGGAAGTTCATCGCGCTAAATGCCTTCATATCAAAGACAGAGAGGTCTCATATCAATTACCTAACCACCCACCTAAGATCATTAGAACAGATGGAAAAAGCTAACCCGAGGAGCTCAAGACAAAAGGAAATAATTAAAACCAGAGCTGAGATTATTGAATTGGAAATAAAGAAAACAATTAAAAAATAAATAAATCAAAGAGTTGGTTCTTTGAAAAAGTTAATAAAATCGTCAAACCCCTGGCCAATCTAATCAAACGAAGAAATGAGAAAGCCCAAATCAACAAAATCAGTAAGGACAATGGTGAGATCACAACTGATCCTGAAGACATTGGAAGAACCATCAGGTCATATTTCCAAAAACTGTACTCCACAAAATTAGAGAACCTGGAAGAAATGGATAAGTATTTAGACACCTACCAACTGCCAAAGCTTAATCCAGAACAGATAAAAGAACTAAATAAACCTATCACATCTGCTGAGATTGAAGATGTAATCAAAAACCTTCCCAAAAGGAAAATCCCAGGACCAGATGGTTTCACAGCTGAATTCTACCAAGCCTTCATCACAGAGCTAAAACCACTCTTTCTGAAGCTTGTTAGAAGCATAGAAAAAGAGGGAAGTCTACCAAACACCTTCTATGAAGCTACCATTACCCTAATCCCCTAACCAGGCAAAGATGCAACAAGAAAAGAGAACTATAGACCCATATCTCTGATGAATTTAGATGCAAAAATCCTGAAAAAGTCCTAGCAAACTGGATACAATGCTACATCAAAAATATTATCCACCCTGACCAAGTTGGCTTTATCCCAGAGATGCAGGGATGGTTCAACATACGCAAGTCGATAAATGTCATACATCACATTAATTGGCTCAAACACAAAAATCACATGGTTATCTCATTAGATGCGTTGAAGGCTTTTGACAGAATTCAACACCTCTTCATGTTCAAAGCTATTGAAAGAATAGGCATAGATGGCCTATTCCTCAACTTAATAAAGACAATATACAAAACTCCTAAAGCACAAATCATTTTCAATGGGAAACAACTCAAGGAGTTCCCACTCAATTCAGGAACAAGGCAAGGCTGCCCACTCTCACAACTGCCCTTCAACATAGTGCTTGAAGTTCTAGCCCAAGCGATTAGACAAGAGAAGGGCATACAAGGGATACAAATCGGAAAGAAAGAAATCAAACTATCCCTGTTTGCAGATGACATGATCCTTTATATATCAGACCCAAAGAATAGTATCAGTAACCTCTTAAAGGTGATTAATGCCTTCAGCAACGTGGCAGGATACAAAATTAACACACAAAAATCAGTAGCCTTTATATATGCAGAAGACAGACAGAAAAAGACATCAGAGAGACTGTCCCATTTTCTATAGCCTCAAAGAAAATCAAATACCTTGGAATATCACTAACCAAGGCGGTAAAGGACTTATATAAGGAAAATATTGAAAAACTCAAGAAGGAAATAGAGGAGGACGTGAGAAGATGTAAAGATATTTCATGTTCATGAATAGGGAGAATCAATACAGTAAAAATGGCAATCCTGCCAAAATTGATCTACAGATTCAATGCTATCCCAATAAAAATCCCAATCTCATTCTTCACAGACATAGAAAACATAATCTCTAAATTTATTTGGAAGGGCAAAAGACCTCAGATAGCCAAAACTACTCTAAGTAAAAAATCCTACTCAGGAGGTATCACCATCACTGACTTCAAAACATACTACAAAGCCATAGTAATGAAAACAGCATGGTACTGGCATAAAAACAGAAAGACAGATCAATGGAACAGAATTGAAGACCCAGCTTTAAATGGAAGTAACTTCAGTTACTTGGTCTTTGACAAGGGGGCCAACAATGTATGCTGGGCCAAAGATAGCATCTTCAACAAATGGTTCTGGAGGAATTGAATAAACATGTGTAAAAAAATGAAAATAGACCCACTCCTTTCACCTTGCACAAAAATCGATTCCAAATGGATCAGAGACCTTAATATAAATCCGGTAACCATCAATACCCTGGAATAAAAAATAGGAGGAACTCTACAAGAAATAGGAGTGGGAAAAAAGTTCCTGAGCAAATCTCCAACAGCCCAGGAAATACAAAAAACACTTAACCAATGGGACCTGATCAGGCTCAGAAGCTTCTGTACAGACAAACAGACCATACTCAGAGCCAATAGACCCCCTTCAAACTTTGAAATGATTTTCACCAGCTACAACTCAGACAGAGGACTAATTTCCAAAACCTACAGAGAACTAAAAAATATTGATAACAAAAACCCAAAATGCCCCCTCACAAAATTGGGTACTGATCTCAACAGAGACTTCACGGAGGAGGAAACACATATGGCCTTGACTCATTTAAGAAAGTGCTCAGCATCCCTAAGCATCAGGGAAATGCAAATCAAAACCACAATGAGATATCACCTCACCCCTGTCAGAATGGCAATCATAAAGAAAACCAACAACAATCGTTGCTGGCGAGGATGCGGGGAAAAAGGAACCCTCATTCACTGCTGGGGGGATTGCAAACTTGTTCAACC
>PVHP010047703.1:0-12803 GCA_004024765.1 Zapus hudsonius | reverse complement strand
CCCAAGTGCTGGGATTAAAGGCGTGCGCCACCACACCCAGCCATGTCTTTTTTTTTTAAATATTTTTTATTCAAGCAGAGAGATACAGAGAGAGAGAGAGAGAGAGAGAGAGAGAGAGAGAGAGAGAGAGAGAGCACCAGGGCCACCACCTTGTGGGTCTGGCCCATGTGGGTCCTGGGGAATTGAACCTGGGGCCTTAGGCACTGGAGACAAGTGCCTTAACTGCTGAGCCATCTCCCCAGCCCCCAGCCATGTCTTTTTAAAAATAATGTTTCATTTGATTCTCCTCCCCTCTTCTCTCACCACCCTGCCTCATCCAGCATCCTTCCCCTTTCTCTTTACATGTCACATGTGTTCTCTCACTGGTCATCTCTATACTTGCTCTTGGATGCCCCTCTGCCTTTGTAAGGACCCTGGCTTGTTACATGTCTACAAATAGAGGGCTAGCAAGTGTTGCTCTGAACTCTTGATCCTCCTGTTAGAGTTACAAATGTTAGAATTACAGGCCTGCACATCCATGCCCAGCTATTTATTTATTTCAGTTTTTTTTTTTTTTGAGGCAGGGTTTTATGTAGCCCAGACTGGCCACAAACTTGTGATCCTTTGCCTCAGCCTCCTGAGTCATGGGATTACAGGCCTGTAGTGTAGTAAGTGTGGTGTGTATGGTGTATGCACATGTGTGTACAGATGTATGCAGTGTGTATGCAGAGGTCAGAGGAAGATCTTGTTGCCCTTCATCTCTTCTCCTCCTCCTCCTCCTCCTCCTCCTCCTCCTCCTCCTTCTGTTTTTCGAGGTAGGGTCTCGCTCTAGCCCAGGCTGACCTGGAGTTCACTATGTAGTCTCAGTGTGTCCTTGAGCTCATGGTGATCCTCCTACCTCTGCCTGTGCTGGGATTAAAGGCGTGCGCTACCACGCCCAGTTCCATTTTATCTTCTTGAAGCAAGTCTTTCACTGTACTTGGAGCTCACTGTTTTAGACCAGCTGACCAGTGAGCCCAGGTGATCCTCCTGTCTCTATCCCCTCAGTGCTTTACAGGCCTGTGTGGTCATGTCCAGCTTTTTCTGTGGGTGCTAAGGTCCTCATGCTTGTGCAGCTAGTGTTCTTACCTTCTGAGGCATCTCCTCAGACTCTATTTAGGATTTTTGAAACAGGGTCTGGTGTCCTCAGACTCAGTTTTTAAAAAATGTTTTTTAAAGCCGGGCGTGGTGGCGCACGCCTTTAATCCCAGCACTCGGAAGACAGAGGTGGGAGGATCACCATGAGTTCAAGGCCACACTGAGACTACATAGTGAATTCCAGGTCAGCCTGGGCTAGAGTGAGACCCTACCTTGAAAAACCAAAAAAAAAAAATGTTTAAAAAAATATTTTAGGAGAGAGAGAGAGAGAGAGAGAGAGAGAGAGAGAGAGAGAGAGAGAGAGAGAGAGAATGAGAATGAGCCAGGGCCTCCAGCCACTGCAAATGGACTCCAGATGCATGTACCACCTAGTGCATCTGGCTTTATGTGGACACTGGGAATTCAGACTCGTGTCCTGCTGCTTTGCAGGCAAATGCCTTAACTGCTGAGCCATCTCTCCAGCCTAGAAATTCATAATTTTTAACCTCAGTCTCCTGATTGCTGGGATTACAAGCAAGAGCCACCTCATTCAGCTAACCTGTCCATTTTTAGGAAGTAGGATAAAACTGAATGCTCTGCAGGCCTTCCTCAGAGGTGTATCTGCCGTCTGCCCTAGAGCAAGGGTAGAATTCGGTTGAGGCATTTCTTTGACCTAGGCACCCTCTCCAGTTCCTGCCAGCTGTCCCCATATCAAGAAGTAAGAGCAAACCAGAGAGCTTCCCGGTCTCTGGGAGTTTAGAGGATTGTGTGTGGCTACATGTGCACACAGGGGACCACACCTCTGACTGCCCCAGCCAAGCATCCACCTGGATTCAAGCATGTGGGTGGCCATGTGGTTTCAGGTGCCTTTGAAGACTGCTGCCTGGGTTACCAGCCTAAGACCAAATGGTCTGTTCTCCAGCATGCCAGGCATTACCAGCGCCAGGAGGTGAGCGGAAGCTGTAATCTACGTGCTGTGATGTAAGCAGGATTGTGGTTGTGAGGTGTGGGGCTCATATACAGATTAGTCTCTCATTTATACCCCTTCCATTCACCACAGATTCTACTTCCATCAGAAAGGCAGGACAGTGTGTGGGAAGCCCTGGGACAAGGATGTGCGGAAGGCAGTGAGGATCCTGAATGCCAGGATGAAACATGGCCACAACCCCTGGATCTCCCAAGGTGAGTAGACACCAGCCCAGCATCTCAGTCTCCAAGGGCTGAGCTCTGCATGCAGAGCCAGTGGCGGTGAGTGATTGGCCAACTGATCTGACTTAAAAAAATTTCTTACCCCCTCTCCACTCCTGTCTACTCATGGGCAGGGGTACTTCATACTCTCTCCTATTTTCCTTTTCTTAATCTAATAAAATCTCTCTAAACATTAAAAATGAAAAATAATTGTGTGTGTACCCTCCACACATGCCAGGGTCTCATGCTGCTGTAAACCAAACACATGTACACTTTACATCCACCCACCCATTTATGTGGGTACTGGGGAATTGAACCCTGGCTGGCAGACTTTGTAAGCAAGTGCCTTTAACTGCTGAGGCATCTCCCCAGCCCATTATTATTTTTTTTTGAGGCAGGGTCTTACTCTAGCCCAGGATGGCATGGAACTCTCAGTGATCCTCCTGTCTCAACCTTCTGAGTGTTGGGATTATAAGTGTGAACTCCCACACTGGCTTTTTTTTTAACACGTGTGCATGCTCATGCATGCATGTGAAGGTATATGTGTGTGTGTAAGCCAGAAGACAATCTCAAGTGTGGTTTCTCATTTTTGAGACAGGGTCTCATTGGCCTGCAGCCCACCACATAGGCTAGACTGTCTGGCCAGTGAGCCCCAAGGATCCACCTGTCTCTGCCTTCCCAGTGCTGGGGTTATGGGCACATGCTATCACTCACATATTTTATGTGGGTTCTGAGGATTGAACTCAAGTCCTCCTGCTTGAGGGACAAGCACTTTACTGATTGAGCCATCTTTCCAGCTCTCCCGCCCCATCTCGTTCTTTCCATTAAGATATTTTCAATTGCTGCTGATGGAAAACTCAAGCAAAGGGAAAACTCATTGGCTCAATTAATCAAGCAAGAGCTTCAGGTTCGGCAGCATCCTGGGGATTGAGAATGTTGGTGAAACTTCTTTTTCCTTGAAGCAGTGTCTAACCTAGGTTGGCTGGGAGCTCACAGTGATCTTACTTCAGCCTCCCTGGTGATAAAATTATATGTTTGAGTGGAACATTTCATTTTTGCTTTCTTTTTTTTAAATTTAATTTAATTTAATTTTTTTAAAAACATTTTATTTATTCATTTTCAAGCAGAGAGAGAGAAAGAGATGGCCCATGTGGGACTTGGGGAATTGAACCGGGGGCCTTAGGCACTGGAAGCAAGTGCCTTAACCGCTTAGCCATCTCTCCAGCCCTTGCTTTCTTTTTTAAATGTATTTACAAGGAGAGAGAATGAGAATAGGAATGCCAGGGCCTCCAGCCACTGCAAACAAACTCCATATGCATGCATCACCTTGTCTGTCTGGCTTTATGTGGGTCCTGGGGAATTGAACTCTGCTCTTTATCCTTTGCAGGCAAAGCATCCTAACTTCTGAGCAGTCTCTCCAGCCCCTTTTTTTCTTTTTGAGACAGGGTTTTATGTAGCCCAGGCTGGCAACTAGTTCACTATGTAGCTGAAGGAGACCTTAAACGCCAGAGCCTCTACCTCCTGAATGCTGAAATTTCAGGACTGTGCCTGGTTTCAGGTGGTGATACGGGTCAAACCCAAGACTTTGCGCAGGCCGGGCAAGCACTCTGTCTACTGCAGTCCCTGGAACTTGTGTGTGTGATGTGTGTGTATGGGTTCACCCATGCCACAGTTCATGTGTGGAGGTCAGAGGACAACCTTGGGGTGTTAGTCTTTGCCTTTCATCTTGTTTGAGACAGGATCTTTCTTGTCCACCACTGCATACATGAGGCTAGCTGACACACAGCTTCCAGGGTTCTGCTAGCTCTGGCTCCCATCTTGGCTGTCAGTGTTCAGGGATTACAGATGCTTGTGCTGTTCTGTCCAGCTTCTGAGAATATGAACTCTGGTTGTCAGGTCTATGCAGTAAGTGTTTTTAACCACTGAGATATCTCCCCAGTCCTCTCTCCGCCTTTCTTTCTCTCTTTAAAAATAGCATCCCATACTGGGCTGGAGAGATGGCTCAGTAGTTAAGGCACTTGCCTCCAGTGTCTAAGGCCCCAGGTTCAATTCCCCAGGACCCACATAAGCCAAACCCACAAGGTGGCCCTGGTTCTCTCTCTCTCTCTCTCTCTCTCTCTCTCTCTCTCTCTCTCTCTCTCTCATGTATCTGCTTGAAAATGAATAAATAAAATATGAAATAAAATATTTAAAAAAAGAACTGAAGATGAATGCCTTCTCCGGGATACCATCTCATATAAAAAAAGCATCACATATGTTCCTATGGTTTTCTGCCTGGCCTTGAAGTAGCTATATAGCACCTGCTAGCCTTGAGCTTTGATTCCCGCTACCTCAGTTTTTCCAGCACGTGGATTGCAGATGTGCATCACCACGCCTAGTTGTTGCAGTGCTTACCTATTTCTCTCTCCACTCTTGTATAGCCTCTCAGGCTGAGAGGAAGAAGTTGAGCCATGAGAAGTCCAAGGTTAAGAACCCCAGCAGCAGCAATGGCACGAGGAAGGCCTCCCCGGGCCACTCCAGGTAAGGCCTTTGGCCATGTGACACCCGCACCTTTGCTGATGGTTGAAAGCTTATGATGGGTTCAGACTGGGCCACTGGACACTTGCTTCCAGGACTAGGGGTGGCTGTACAGTCAGTTCCACAGGTTTGCATGTGAGGATTTTAGGTGCCCAACCTAACCTCCAACCCCATCTAGGGGGCTTTGGTAAATGCCAAAGTGAAGATACCAGGCAGGTGGGCCAAGAGCTACATAACTTTATAAGACAGAAAAACAATTATTTTTCTCCTCACACCATTCAGCACCATACTTTCTTTGTCCCCTCCCCAGATCCCCCTGTAGTACTAAGGATTAAACCCAGGGGCTCATGCACAATAGTCAAGCAGTCGGCCATTGAGCTATGCCCCCAGCCAGGCTTTATTTTTTTCAGGTAGGGTCTCACTCTAGTCAAGGCTGACCTGGCACTCACTCTGTAGTACCAGGCTGGCTTCAAACTCACAGCAGTCCTCCTGCCTCTGCCTCCCGAGGGCTTGGATTAAAGGTATGAGCCACCACACCCAGCCTATTTTTTCTGTTGATTAATTCTGTTAATTTTTTGTGAATAATGTGTATGGGGGTGGATGCATGTGAATGTGCCTGTGTGGTGCTCCATGCACTCATATTTGAGATTTAGTTTTTTTTACTGATTCAGAAGCCCGTGTTTTTTTAAAATATTTTATTTATTTATTAGAGAGAGAGAGAGAGAGAGAGAGAGAGAGAGAGAGAGAGAGAGAGAGAGAGAGAGAGCGCATCAGGGCCTCCAGCCACTGCAAATGAACTCCAGACACATATGCCCTCTTGTGCATCTGGCTTTATATGGGCACTGGGGAATCAAACTCTGGTCCTTCTGCATTGCAGGCAAACGCCTTAACCACTAAGCCATCTCTTCAGCCCGCCTGTGGTTTTTTGATGAGGTTCAGGGAGTCTTGAGTCTCTGCTCCCCCATGCAGCTGTTCACTAGTTGTTTACATGTGTTCTGGGGATCAAAGTCAAGCATCTCTCAGGCCCTTCTACTTGCACAGAAAGGGCTCCTAGCGGCTGAGCCACCTCTCCAGCCCCTATTGTTTTCTTTTGAGACAGGATATCATGTAGTCCAGACTGCCTGCAAACTCACCATGTAGTTGAGAATGCCCTTACCTTCTGGTCTTCTTGCCTCCTCCTCCAGAGTGCTGGCATGACAGGTGTATGCTACTCTGCCTGGTGTCAGACTGGAACTCAGAGCTTCCTGCATGCTGTGAAAGCACAACTGAGCTCCATCATTCGGTTACTTTTGTGTGTGAGGTGTATGTGTGGGCATGTGTGGGTGCATGCATAGGTGTGTGCACATATGTGGAGGCCAGAGGCTGATCCTGGGTGTCCTCTCTAATCACTTTCTACTTTATTTTTGGAGATAGTATCTTTCACTGAACTTGAAGGGCTGGGGCTACAGGTCCCCACAGCCATGTTCAGCTTTTTGTGTGGGGTCTGAGGGTCTGAAATCAGGCCCTCATGCTTGTGCAACAGGTACTTTATCAACTGAGCATCTCCCCAGCCAGCTCTGAAAGGAGCATCTCCTCAGGTAGACATAAGTAGGATGCAGTATAATGCACTCCTTTCTTTTGTTGAGGCAGAATTTTCGTACTTTATAACCAGCAAACCTGGAACTCACTCTCACTCAGGCTGACCATGAATTTATAGCCAACTAGCCTCCTATCTTAGTCTCCCAAGTGCTGGGGTTAAAGGCATGAGCCTCCACACCCGGTTAATTTAATTGATTTCTGATACAGTATCTATCTTCAGATTGTGTCAGTTCCTATGGGTTAAGAACTCCACCCTATGAGACTGTTCCTGCATTTTAACACACAAACTCTGAGCCTCATTTTCCACCCTATAGAATGCAGACAAAAAAAACCTGTCTATCCCACAGGGTTACAATGACCAAAAGGATCAATAATTAAATGACTTGGAACATTGTCTTGAATGTAATATGCTGTGAGGCTCACACCCAGTTTCTGACCAAGCAGCTATTAGTTGGGGGCCCCATGACCGAACTCCTTGGGTTGATCATTTACTACATTGTTCATTCCGAGAGCTCAGGGAAACACTGGTTATTCCAAAAGGAATGGACGAGGAGGCCTGGTGGTATATACGTGTCATCCCAGCACTCAGGAGGCTGAGGCAGGATACAGCAAACATCTAGATAAATATTTCAAGTCAGGTCTAAAAGGTCTAAAAAACTCACATTGTCTGGTCTCCAGAGTTGGGGGCACCATACTCCTGGTTCACACATGTGCTTGCCAATCTGGAAACTCCCTGAACCCCACAGCTTAGGGAATTTTATGGAGCTATTATCTCGCAGGCCTGACTGATTATTAACTCCTCTTACAACTCTCCTCCTCCCTGAAACTTGAGGGGTGGAACAGAAAGTTCCAAGCTCCTGATCAGTGGCTTGATCTTGTTTGTGATCAGCCCCATTCACGAACCAAATGGCTATCATCCAGGAAATTCCAGGTGTCTGGGAGTGCTGGGTCAGAATCCGGGGGTAAAGACCAACTGTTAGAACCAAAGATTCTAGGGATGCAGCTCAATGGGTCGACTGCCAGCGTGCATGAAGCCCTAGGTTCCATCCGACTCTGTAGGAACCAGTAGTTATGGTGACACCAGAAGTTGGGAGACAGAGGCAGAAGGATCAGAAATTCAAGATCCTGGGGGCTGAGAAAATGGCTCAGGAGACAAAGCCCTCCCTGCTCAAGCATGAATACCTGAGTTCGATCCTCAGATGCAATGTAAAAAGCCAGAAGCAAAGAGCCCGACTGAGGTGGTGTGTGGAGGATGGGCTGGGTGGTTATCCTTTGACTGCGACATGCACGTACGTGCCTGCTCGAGCTCATAAACATATAAACGTATAAACAGTGCAAATTTTAAAAGAAGATCAACATTCTCAGCTATATGATGAGTCTGAGGTTGACCTGGGATACATGAGACTCTTGTCAAAAAAAAAAAAAAGGAAGAAAAATGCTTTTACCACGGATCCCAGTTCCAGTTAAGGGTTCCTTGTCACTGAGTGGATCTCTTAGCCAATTAGCAAGCTGTTGATTACCCACCTAGGTTTAGCACCACTGTTGCACAGATGAGCACTTCTTTGCTTGCTGGTCTCTTCAGTATTCTGTAGCATCATTCAGTGTTGTATATTAGTGACCTCTGCTTTCTTGGAATATAAATGGCCAATTTCTCCTGGCATCTCGTGTAACACCTTCCAGCACTACACATGCTACCATCTGGGAGCTGGTTGCCTTTCTGAATCCAGCAGGGTCTCTCAGTGTTGTGTGAAGACTCTTGCTGAAGATACCACTCTATGGTATGGTATCTTCAGCAACAGAGTCTTCCCTTTTGCCTGGGGTGGGTATTCAAGAGTTTTCACATAAGCCTATCTTGTTTTGGGGACCTTGTGGGTCTCCTCGATCAACAGCTCAGTGTGGGAAGTAACTAATGACTGGGAAAGGGAATTATAGGCCTGAGCAATTTGTCTTGGGGTTAGGCTACCTCCTACCCTATTCAGGGCCCTTCTTACCAGACAATGACCATGGCTTCCTTGAGAATTTACTGTATGAAAATAAGGAATTTATGGTATCATTCATTATTGGTGTATAAGACCCCCTGCCCTCCCCTTCCATCCCCCTCCAATTCATCAATCCCCTTTGTCAGTCTCTTAATTCATCTGTCAGGTTTTCTTACTTCACCTGGTTAGGAGCTGCATATGAGGGAGAAAATGCAGCGCTTGACTCTCTGGTCTTGTGTGAGGCAGGTAAGAATGATCTGCTCTAAGTCCACCCATTTTTCTTTAAATTCCATGAGGTCATTTTTCCTTTCAGCTGAGTAGAATTCCATAGTGAATATGTACCACAATTTTGATAGCCATTTGTCCATTGATGGACATCTAGGCTGCTTCCAGTTCTTAGCTATTATGAATTGAGCTGCTATAAACATGGTTGAGCAAATATCTCTATGCCGAGGTGAGGAATCTCGAGGGTAGATGCACAATAGAGGGAAAGCTGGGTCCATTGGTCGCTCTATATCCATCCTGATCAGGAGCCTCCACACTGCTTTCCATAGTGGTTGTACAAGTTTGCATTCCCACCAGCAGTGAATAAGGTGCCCTTCCCCTCCACCCCCACATCCTCTGCAGCATCTATTGTTGGATTTTTAAAAAATGACTGCCATTCTGACTGGAGTAAGGTGGATTCTCATTGTTGTTTTGATTTGCATTTCCCTGATGATTAAGGATGATGAGCATTTTCTTAAATAAGAGTTGGCCATTTGTGTTTCCTCCTCTGTAAATTCCCTATTGAGTTCAGTGCCCCATTTTGTGAGAGGGCTCTTTGATTTTTTATTATTTAATTTTTATTTTTTATTATTTAATTTTTTCTTTGTAAGTTCTAGATATTAGACCTCTGTCTGAGTTATGGCTGGCAAAGATTATCTCCCAGTCTGATGGTGGTCTATTAGCTCTGAGTATGGTATGTTTGTGTGTATAGAAGCTTTTTAGCTTGATGAGATCCCATTGGTTAAGTGATTGTTGTGCTTCCTGGGCTTCTGAAGGTCTGTTCAGAAAGTTTTTCCCCACTCCTATCTTGTGGAGAGTTCCCCCTATTTTTCCTTCCAGGGTTTTCAGGGTTTCTGGTCTTATGTTGAGGACTTTGATCCATTTAGAGTTGATTTTTATGCATGGTGAAAGGAATGGGTCTAGTTTCATGTTTTAACAAGTTTTTATTCAATTTGTCCAGCACCATTTGTTGAAGATGCTATCTTTTTTGCCATTGAACGTTGTTGGCACCTTTGTCAAAGATCAATTTACTCATACTTAGAGCATAGTCTTCAATTCTGATTGAATTCAATTGGTCTGTCTGTCTGTTTCATACCAGTAACATGGTTTTTTTTAATATTTTATTTATTTTTCAAGCAGAGAGAGAGAGGGGAGAGAGAGAGAGAGAGAGAGAGAGAGAGAGAGAGAGAGAGAGAGAGAGAGAGAGAGAGAGAGAGAGAGAGAACACCAAGGCCACCACCTTGTGGGCCTGGCTTATGTGGGTCCTGGGGAATTGAACCCAGGGCCTTAGGCACCAGAGGCAAGTGCCTTATCCGCTGAGCCATCACCTCAGCCCAGTAACATGGTTTTTGTTAGTATAGTTTTGTAGTATGTCTTTAGATCAGGAATTGTGATACCTCCTGAGGAACTTTTTTTTTTTAACTGAAGATAGTTTTGCTATCTGGGGCCTTCTGCCATTCCAAATAAATTTTGAGATTGTTTTTTCTATGTCTGTAAAGAATGAAGCTAGGATTTTTATTGGCATGGCATTGAATACATATATTGCTTTTTAAAAATCGCCATTTTTACAATATTAATTCTACTTCTCCAGGAGCATGGATGATCTTTCCATCTTTTCATGACCTTTTCTATTTCCTTCTTGAGCATTTTTATATTTTCATTATACAAGTCTTTCACACCCTTGGTTAGTGTTATTCTAAGGTATTTGATTTTTTTGTTTGTTTGTTTTTTGAGGTAAGGTCTGGCTCTAGTCCAGGTTGACCTGGAATTCACTATGTATTCTCAGGGTGGCCTTGAACTCATGGCAATCCTCCTACCTCTGCCTCCCAAGTGCTAGGATTAAAGGCGTGCGTCACCACGCCCAGCTGATTTTTTTTAAGGCTATGGAAATTGGGTTAGTCTCACTAATTTCTTTTTCTGTATGCATGTCATTTGTATAAGGAAGGCTACTGATTTTTTGTGTTAATTTTGTGTCTTTCCACTTTCCACTTTGGAATTTATCAATTTAGGAGTTTACTGGTACTACTCTTCAGGTCTGTTATGTATAGGATCATGCCATCTGCAAAAAGGGATAGTTTCACTTCTTTTCAAATTTGTATCCCTTAGCCGGGCATGGTGGCGCATGCCTTTAATCCCAGCACTTGGGAGGCAGAGGTAGGAGGATCACCATGAGTTCCAGGCCACCCTGAGACTACATAGTGAATTCCAGGTCAGCCTGGGCTAGAGGGAGACCCTACCTCGAAAAACCAAAAAAAAAAAAATTGCATCCCTTCTATGTCTCTCTCCTATCTTACTGTTTGGGCTAGAACTTCAAGAACTATGTTGAAGAGCATTGTTGAGAGTGGACACCCCTGTTTTATCCCTAATTCTAGTGAGAACTCCTTGAGTCTTTCCCCATCAAGTATGATTTGGGCTTTAGGAGTTTTGCATATTGCTTTTATAAGGTACAATACTATGCCCAGCCTCTCCAGTGTTTTGATCATGAAGTGGTGTTGAATTTTTTTGAAGGCCTTGTCTGCATTAATTGAAATGACCATATAGTTTGTATGATTGAGTTTATTAATGTGGTGGATTACATTAATCGGCTTCTGTATGTTGAACCATCCCTGTATCCCTGGGATGAAGCCTACCTGGTCAAGGTGAATAATATTTTTGATGTGTTGTATTCAGTTTGCAAGGATTTTGTTCAGAATTTTGGCATTCACGTTTATCAGGTATATAGGTCATTTTCCTTTCTTGTTGTATCTTTGTCTGGTTTTGGTATTAGGGAGACAATAGCTTCATAGAAGGAGTTTGGAAGCATTCCCTGTTCTCCTATTACATAAAAAAAGCTTCAGAAAAGTGGTTTCAGTTCTATGATGAAAGTTTGGTAGATTTCGGCTAAGAATCCATCTGGTCCTGGACTTTTCCTTTTGGGGAGGTTTTTGATTACATTTTTAATCTCAATGGATGTGATAGGTTTGTTTAGGAGCTTTTTCTGTTCTGAGTTTAGTTTTGGTAGGTGGTAGGTGTCCAGGAATTTGTCCATTTCTTTCAGGTTCAACAATTTAGTGAAGTAGAGATTTTGGAAGTATGACCTGATGATTCTTCCAATTTCATTTTGTATCTGTTGTGAACTCTCCCTTTTCATTTCTGATTTTGTTGATTTGGGCCTTTTCTTTTTTTAGTTTAATTAGATTTGCCAAGGGTGTGCCAAGTTGATCTTATTTATTGTTTCATCTATTTTTTTCAAATTTTTTAAGTTTCCATTTCATCAATCTCAGCTCTTATCTGATTATTTCTTTTCATCTTGAGTTTCTACAGTTGGATTGTTCAAATTTTTCCAATGCCTTTAAGTGGGCAGTTAAGTTATTGATCTCTCTGTCTTTGTTGTGAAGGCATTTAGCCCTATGAATTTTCCCCTTAGGGCTGCCTTCATTGTATTCAATAAGTTTTGGTATGTTGTGTCTTTGTTAGCATTTACTTCAAGCAATTTTTCAATTTTCTTTTTTGATTTCTTGGACAACCCATTTGTTGTTTAATAGCATATTGTTCAGTTGCCAATAATTGGTGTATTTTCTGTTGTTCTTCCCAGTGTTAATTTCCAGTTTTAACATGTTGTGGTCTGATACGATTCAGGGGGCTATGTTAATATTCCTGAATTTATTGAGGCATGTTTTATGTCCTAATATGTGGTCTATTTTGGAGAAGGTTCCATGGGCTGCTGAGAAGAATGTATATTCTGTGGTTTGGGGATGGAATGTTCTGTAGACATCTGTTAGGTCTAGTTGATCTATTGTGTTGTTATGATCTCTTATTTCCATGCTGATCTTCTGTTTGGATGATCTGCCTTGAGATGATAGTCATGTATTATAGTCTCCTGCTATGATGGAATTGGGGTTTATTTCTGTTTTTTGAGTAAATTTTGCTTTATGAAATGTGGTGCACCTGTATTTGGTGCATGCATATTTATGATAGTGATATCCTTGCTTGATCATTCCCTTGATCAGTAAAAAGTGTCCTTCATTGTCCTGTTTAATTAATTTTGGTTTTTTTTTTGGTGTATTTTATCAGATAACAATGTAGCCATACCTTCTTGTTTTTTTTTTTTCTTGGAAAATCATTTTGCATCCTTTCACCCAGAGGAGATTTCTTTTTTTTTATTTATTTGAGAGAGAGAGAGAGAATGGGAGGGAGGGAGAG